>CAIGRP010014581.1:0-10880 GCA_903798385.1 Fraxinus cuspidata
TACAATCAAATTGATAATATGGCATGAACAACATTGATGAAAAATAAACTTTCAAATGCATGGTTACGATAACTAATAAATTTTTCGATAATAACTTCGTTCATACTAGTATTATCAAAGTAAAATTTTGAATCATTTCTTGTATACCATATTCTTGTATAATATATTTTATAATCGTGTATATGTTAGTGACAATATGAGGATATTTTACACATCTGCATGCAATAATCATTTTATATAGAATCCACTAGTGATCAATGTAATGAGTCGTAGCAGCAATATAACATTTTTTATTACCACTGACCCATAAATAAGAGATAATCGACGTAATACTATTAAAAGTTTTTAGACCTTCAATAACAACTTGTTTTCTTTTGTTACAATTACTATAGTATCTGAACAAAGAGTAATTCTACAATAAGAAGTATACTAGGGTTGGAGATAATTCTATATAAGTCGAGTAAAGTGTATTAAGTATATCACTGTAAGCATCATCTCTACTATAGTCACGTATGTAATCATTCCTTCCCGAAATGTTTCATGTGAATATACAAAAGTGGAAATAATAGAACTAGAATCGCCAAACACTAGTTCGATCTGTTTCGGGTCGAGATCGACTAGTTTCACTTTACAACTCCTTAATACATGTCTATTCAATTGTGTTGTACTTAAAGCATGCTTCTAACTAATTTTTTTTGCCACAATAATTGTAACATACTTTCCAAATATTAGCTCCATTTTGAACACCAACTTTTTTATGTATCATATGTTGCCAACAATTCGAGAATTCTTTTTCTGACCTTTTAGTCTCGAGTACTTATTCCTCTTCGATATCCTCCAAATCAATTGGAATATTTTGATATGAATCATAGCCGAATGGAGTACTCGAACTACCCTTAAAATGATTAATTTCATCACTAGTAAAATTCATTTGTGTCCATTATAGCAAAAGATAATAAATATTAGAGTAAAAGAAACTGAATATTTGAGCAAAGAAATTGGAGATTGAAGTTGGGAACAAGAATACTACAAGTTAAAACTGAGTGAACTAAATTGATATGAAATTCAAAGTTTACCTCATATTTATAACAAAACAATATATCTGTTTCATCCAAATTTAAATTTTAAAATTCAAATTCAAATTTGATGTGATTTAAAACCAACTACACGCTGCCTATGTTAATACAAATAGCTAAATAGCTATCTGTATTAACACAAGTAACTACACGTTGTCTGTAACAAGGCAGCTACATGTGCTAGAGCCTTGGTGATTACAGTTAGGGAGTCAGAAAGTACTAAGGTTTAGTCGAGTCTAAATAGTCTGTAAATCTTTATCGTTTATAGTGGATACTACTTGCTAGGGCCTGAAATTTTTATCTCGCGAGGGGTTTTCTCTGTTCAATTTTGTGATGTTATTTAATTTTTTGCAATATATCAAATGTGGTAATTCAACTTAGGATAGTATTGCATGTGAATTCGTCTGGATAAAATTAATAATTGTGACTTTTTGCTTTTATTAATTGATAAATTTAAATTCCACATAAAATACCTATTTACCTCACTCTAGGTGTTAGTAGGGTCGAATGTTTTTTATTTCAAGCTGTATCATAGTCTCAATTCGATTCTTGACCCTAACTTAATCTAGATAAGTCAATCTCTTTCTGTGCCTCCTTAATTTGATGGAAGTAATAATTCATATAGGAAGGTTAGAATGAGAGCCTTTCTTAAGTCTCTGGATTAGTGGATATGGGTTAGTGTACAAAATGATTGGACTCCCATCTCTATTACTACTTCGGTTGTAGTTACCCCTACAAATATTTTCTTTTGGACTAAGGATGACCTAGTTGAGTGTAACTAGAATAGTACGAGCTTCCTGCCCTATTTATGGTTGTGTTCATCGAAGAGCTTAGGAGAGTATTGATGTGTGAGACCGCGAAAGAAGTTTGGGATATCTTAGAGGTCATACACGAGGGAATCAAAACTATAAAGAACTTTAAAATATAGACGTTGACCACTAAATTTGAAGAAATTAGAGTAAAGGATGATGAATCATTCGATGACTTATATGCGAAGTTAAATGACATAGTGAACTCTAGCTTCAACCTATGTGAGAAAATTCCCGAGTCTAGGATTGTTTCGAAAAGTTCTTAGATCCTTACATAAGAGAATTAGACCTAAGATCATAGCTATTGAATAGATTAAGGACTTAGATGCAGTTAAGATAGAGGATTTTGTAGGATCCCTCCAAATCTACAAACTCACCATATCTCAATAGAAGAATAATAAATCTATAGCCTTGAACACCGTTAAGGAACAAGATTATGACTCTACGAATACTGAGACTCTTATGGATGATGAGATAGCTTATTTTGTTAAGAAGTTTCAAAAAGTATTTATAAATAAGAGAAAACCTCAAGAGAGAAAGAAGGGTTCCCCTAATAAACTTAGGAAAGACAAGCATGATAACACCAATACTAGGACTTCTAGTAAGAAATCTCAGTCAATTAGATGTCATAAGTATCAAGGCTATGGCTGCTATATGAATGAATATCCTAGCTATAAGAAGAATCTAATTAAAGGAAAGTGTAAGGCCATGGCTGTGTCACTTACAGATGATGAGTCCAATTCTAGTGACTAGAGTGATTTTCTAGTAGTGAGGATGAGATGAACTGTAAGGTCTTCACTTCATAGTTTAGAGTGATTCAGATAAGGATAGTGAGAAGGTTGATTACGTAGAGCATAGTAAGGCATAGTAAGGGTTCTGAAGAAGACTTTGATGATGATATTGAGATTCGTGAGGCATATAAGCAGTTATTTGAGGAGAGTCTTATGACAAAAAAGATAAATAAAAACGTATTGAAGAAGATAAATGAACTTGAGCTAGAGAGAGAGAGAGAAAGAGAGAGACTCATAACTGACCTTCAGAATTCTACCAAACATTTTAGTGAGTTAAGAGTTGTTAATGAGAACTTAAAGACTAAGGTTAAAACCCTAATAAGTGATCTTGAGAAATCCAATAGTCAACTCCATTCCTTCTTGAGTGGTTTCAGAAACTTGATAATCTGTTAGGGATGAACAAGCCAACTGGAAATAGGAGAGGTTTAGAATATATTCAGTCTGATAATAATACTGCTAGTACATCCAAGACCACATTTGTCACAACCACCAACCAACCTAGGAATGTTGCAAATCCTGAACCTAATGGTAAGGGTGCCTTAACACAGAGGCTTACTAAACAACCTAAGACTAACCGACCCAGAAACCAATATCAGTAACCACGTAGTTTTGAACTTAGGTTTATTCCTACGTGTCACAATTGTGGTGTGTTAGGACAAACAAGGCCTAGATGTTACAAACTTGTGAATATGAGGAGTGAAGATATCTCTAGCAAAGTAAACTTCGTTACTAATCAGGTTAGCCACTTGACTGAGATGATGACACAGTTGACTAGGATTATCTCTACTTCTAGGAAGGTGTGGGTCAAGAAAAGTGATCTCCCTAGGTATGATGAATAATTGAATTACTACATTGCCCATGTTGTTCCTAAAGCTAAAAATGACTTTATGTGGTATCTTGGCAATGCATACTGTAGACATATGTGTGGTAATAAAGCCTTGTATTCTACTCTTGATGATTGGAATCGTGGTATGGTGACTTTTGGAGATGGTATTACTGAACCTGTCCTTTGTAAAGATATATTCCATATACTTGGATTGTCTACTATCTCAAATATGCTTTATGTGAAGGGTTACGGTCCAACTTGTTAAGCATTAGTCAATTTTGTGATGCTGATTTTGAGGTTAGTTTTGTTTAGAAAATGTGTATTTTTTATAGAAGGAGTAAGAACTTTTAACAATTCTTATGGAGTTTTTCCTAATTCCAACTATGTGTGTAGTAGTGCTAAGATTGATATGATTGAACTATGTCATCAAAGGCTTGGAGTTTGTTTAAGTTTGCTAAGAAGAAATTTGTGAATGGTTTGCCTAAAATTTTGATAACACTATTTGTGGACCATGTCAACAAGGTAAACAACGTAGAGTAAATCACAAGCAAACTTTTAGTATCTTGACAAATAGGCCTTTAGAATTACTCCATATGGATTTAATGGGACCATCTAGGACTGAGAACCTTTGTGGTAAGCCTTATATATTAGTTGTGGTTGATGACTTCTCTAGGTTAACATAGATTGAGTTGTAGAGAGAAAAAAATCTAAGGTGTTCAACCTAGATAAATCCTTGTGTTAGAGACTTAGAAATGAGAAAAATTCCTCTATAACTAGAATTCGGAGTGAACATGTGAAAGGGTTTGAAAACTCTAACCTTAATAATTTTTTCTTGGAGAAGGGAATCTAGCAAAAGTTCTCTTCACCGATCACTCCACGGCGAAATGGAGTAGTTGAGAGAAAAAATCCTTTGCTTCAATAAGTAGCTAAGGTCATGCTTCATGATAAGGATCTAGCAACATATTTATGGGATAAAGCCATTAACACTGCTAGTCACATAGTAAACAGGGTTTACCTTAGACCTAAAACTAAAAAGTACCTTATGAGATTTGGAAGGACAAAAGGCCTACTGTCAAATACTTTCAAGTGTTTGGTAGCAAGTGCTATATTCTGGGAGATAAAGAGAACTTAGGTAAGTTGACTTTAAGAGTGATCAAAGAAATTTTCTAGGATAATCTAGGAGTAGTAGAGCATATCGTGTGTACAATTCTCGTACATAAGTTGTGATGGAGTCCATAAATGTTGTGATTGATGATGCCTTTAGTGAGGAAGAGATTGGGACAAGTTAGATCACACTAATGTAGATCCTATCACTATGACCGAGCTTAAAGAGAAATCAATTTCTGAACCTCTACACTTACCTAAAGGTTTAGACACCCCAAATAAGGAATCATCTCCTAGTTCTTGTTCGAAATTTTCTAGCGAACCATCTTCTGATAAAACTTCAATACTTTCTATGAACAATTACCTAGTGATATATCCAAACCTCCTCAGGAACCTTCATCTAGAGTTAAGTCTAATCATCCTAAAGTCAATATCATAGGGGATTTAGAAGAATGGATGAGACTACATAAGAGGGCTTTAAATAACTTGATATTTGCTTGTTATGTATCCTAGATTGAGCCTAAGAAAGTAGAAGAAACCCTTAGTGAGGAATGCTGGGTGAATGCAATACATGATGAGTTAAATCAATTTGTGAAACATGATATACAGTGTTTGGCACCTAAGCCTGATGATTGTAATGTTACTTGTACTAAGTGGATATTTAAGAATAAGACCGATGATCAAGGTACTATAACTAGGAATAATGTTAGATTAGTTGCCCAGGGATACACCCAAGTTGAAAGTTGAGTTTGATGAAATGCTTGCTCATGTAGCTCGCTTTGAATCCATTAGAATTCTTCTTGTTGCTACTTGTACCTTAAGGTTCAAATTATATCAAATGGATATCAAGAGTGCCTTCTTGAATATAATATTTCAAGAAGAGGCTTATGTTGAATAACCTAAAGGATTTATCGATTCTAAGTTTCCATATCATGTCTATATATTGAATAAAACTTTATGTGATTTTAAGCAAGCTCCTAGAGGTTGGTATGATAAACTAACTGCATACCTCGTGGAACATGGTTTTGTAAGAGACGGTGCAAATAGAACTTTATTCATAAGGCATATTGAAAAAACCATCACCATAGCATAGATTTATGTTGATGACCCATTGATTCTCTTGCTCATGAATTCACTAAATGCATGAAACAAGAATTTGAGTGAGTATGGTTGGAGAATTAAGTTACTTTCTTGGTTTCCAAGTAAAGAAAACTAATGATGGGTTGTTCATATATCAATCAAAGTATGCCAGTGACATATAGTCAAGAGATTTTGTCTAGATAGCAAGAAACACATTCAAACACCTATGACCGCGAGTATTTAGTTAGGTCATGATCCTACAGATAAGAGTGTTGATCAGATACTATATAGGAGTATGATAGGTAGTTTACTTTATCTTACTGCCAATATACTTGACATAGCATTTAGTGCTGGAGTTTGTGTAGATTTAGTTGAGTACAGTGAGGCGTATCATTCGATATATTAATGGCACTATAAATCATACAATCTTGTATTCTAGAGATTCTAATCCTAATCTTGCTGGTTATTTCGGTATCAAGTTGGTTGGGAATGATGTTGATAGAAAGAGCACATCGAGAGGCTGTTTCTATATTGGTACAAATCTTGTAGCTTGGATGAGTAAGAAATAAAACTCTATCTCATTATCCATGGCCAAAGCTGAATATATAGCTATAGGTAGTTGTTGCACTCAACTACTTTGGATAAAACAGATGTTGAGTGATTATGGAATTGAATAGGGTACTATGACTGTGTTTTGTGATAACACAAGTGCCATTAATATTTTCAAAAATCTTGTTCAATATTCTCGGACTAAACATATTGATATAAGACATCACTTTATTTGAAAGCTTGTGGAGACGTGTTGTAATTCTTGAACACATCTCTACATAAAATCAATTAGTTGACCTATTTACTAAGTCCTTAGATGGTCTTAGGTTCAAGTTTCTTAGTAATGCTACCTGTGTCTGTGTACCTCTTTGATTAGGTACTTAGGTGCATGCATGTACAATTCATATAGTTCATACATTCTTGCATGCATCTCATTCTCTGTATATTCATTTTGTATGATTTGTTTCATCATTTGAAAAAATGAAAAAGGGGGAATAAATGTTGAAACTACTGAATAGTATTTGTTTTACTTGAACATACTTTTTATGACCTAGTATGCATACATCTAATGAATAGTAATGTAGCTTTCATTGCTTTGTTTAGATTTCATATAGAGTACTTATTATAGGTTTCTTCATGTACCATCTACACAACACACTGTAATCTTGTGAGTGGGTCATAACTATATGTGTGAGATTTGGGATGACAGTAATTTGTTGTGAGGTGATATTGAACATAAATTAACCTTTAACTAGTTAACCTAAGCTATATAATATTCCCTAGAAAGAAAAATTGATTAATTTTATACTCTCATTCAAAGCCTATTTAGCTCGAGTAATTAAGCCTATGGGGTTTCTCAAAATCTGATACCCTATGGTCATATGAATTGGAGACATTGGCCCAAAACTTATTATAGCGATCATCTTAGTAGCTTATGGAGAAGCGTCTACACATAAGATGTGAAAAATATAAAAATATATATGGTTAAATTCAGGGGGAAAAAAGAAAAATTTACATGAAAATAAGAGCCGCATTATTAACTAGGCCTAGTGTCTTAGGTTTGATTTCATTAATAGAAGGAAATATTCATTCTATAGCGATGTTTAGCATGCCCTTCCTCACATTTAAGATTTTGAGTCTTGTTCACATGAAATTAGTGGCACTTTTCACACATGAGTTACTATACATTTATTTCATTTAAATTGATCTGAGTATGTGGTAAAGTTTTCCTATTCATTGATTATGTCTTACTTGTGATCAATTGCATTTTTAAATTGTCATATATGTTGTAGTATGAGACCTAAAAAAAAAGGAGAAAAAGTGTTGTATCTCGAATTTTACAAAAAGAAGGTAATAATATGTTTTTCATCATTTCCTTCTTCTCTCATGCGATTTTTCCCCTAAATCTTATTATCCATCACCATTTCTCGCATCAAATCATTAACTGGATGTTATTGCATCAACATTTGAAGGATTATCATCATTTTCCATCAATTTTCGACACATTCAACGGTAAAGTTATTAAAATCCAAAGTTTTTATTCTTGAACTTCTATTAGATTTTTTTCTTTTACTTGTATTTTGTTGGTTATTAATGCATATAGGTCATGGGTTAGCTATGATTGATGAATTTACATGAGTTACTACATCCAATTTCATAAATTTTTTGTCAAATTTTCCTCAATTTCGAAAATTAGGGTTTTTCATATGACCGTGGTTGACAATTTTTATGGAGTATTAGATAGGATTTAGATGTTGGTTTGTTGTGATTGTGGTTTGCATTGGTAGATTTCCCTTGTTTGGTAATGGTTTTCCTAACATGTTTTACATACCCATGCCACATGTTTGATGTATGGTCTCATCAACTTCGTTGATCAATTTTTAACGTATAATTGACCAAACACATGAAGTATACACTCCTGAACACATCTTAGTCCTTACATTGCACATTTGGTAAATTTTGCTTTGAACTTGACATTGAAACAATATCACACATGTTTGCCCTCCATCCACCCCAGCATCAATGCACCGCATCACCCATGCTTCTAGGTACCACGTCACCACCATTCATGAATTACACGGCCTTCGACAATGACTCACGTCACTTAGTTAGTTACCACTGTCCATAGGTTATCTAAATTGAATTTTCATCGTTCTATGTGATCATAGTATGTATTTGCATTGTTTGCGTGCATTAGATAGTTTTTACATCAATTTGTATGCATTAGACAGTTTAGCATCGATTTACGTGCTTATTACATGTTTATCTAGATTTCGGTATAAGTGGACTACTTTTACACCATTTAGCATGCATTCTACTTATTTGCCATGTTTCACGTGCATCCAACATATCATTAGTTAGTTTTTCATCTAGGTATATGGTATCCTTAGGTCCATCTATTGATGTGTTTGTATTACAAATTTGTCATAGATGCCGCCTAAGAGAGTGAGGACTACCGTACAGACATCTAGTGCTTAGATTTCCTATATTAGGTCTCGATTCATCTCTCCTACTGCCTAGGATGTCTTTAGGACTTAGTTTTCCTCGTGCCCTATTCTGGTAGAGCATGAGGTGATACTTTCTAATCATAACCTCTACCTTGCTGCTATCTTCACCTCACGTTGATGAGAACCTTTACTTGTTGACTTTTCTTCCCGGTCTAATCTCCTTGTCCAAGAGTTCTATGCTAATATTCACTATATTAGCGGGTCGAGTTTTAAGGTTTTTCTTAGGGGTAAGACACTAAGTTTCAATACAGAATTCATATAAACTATTACTCACATTCCCCGGGTTATGCATCCTTTATTTTCCTATCTATTTGTTGAGATTGTTCCTTCTGACTCTCTTCTTAGATCGACTATTTTTTAATAGTTGTTTTGAAGGAGGTCCAACTGTAATCCGCACTGGATCCCTTCCTATGGCCGACAGATTTTGTTGCACATTGTGTGTACAAATATGTGGCTAGTTTCTCATACCTATTCTCTACACTTGGATAATGTTAGATTTCTTTATGCACTTCTACATAGTGACTTTATAGACATTAAAACTTTCATTTGCCACCATATTTTGTGTACCTTTTGTTTGATTGGCACTAGGATTGGTCTTTCTTACACCTGTTTGATTCATCGTCTTATGACGACTCTTAGGCGTATTTCTCCTGATGGGACTATTGGGAGGGTTTCTCGGCCTATTTCATTGATGGTATCATGTCGTGTTTAATTTGAATTTTTTCTCTTCTTTGTTCGTTTTAAATTTGGGTTTTAGAAGAATCTTATATAGGCTTGGGCAGTTTAATCGGAATGGAACCTGTCAAACTGAAAAATGGAGGTTTAGGTCCGATTCCAAAAAATAAAATTAGGAACAGGAACCAAGAACCCAAAATTGACTGGGTTCATGTTGGTAATTTTTTCTTGAACCATAATCATGGATTTCCGAATGAAATCGATTTTTTATATGAAGTTTCATTTTTAATTATTTATAGTCTAGGTATGATGTGATATATGGAAGGAACAAACTATCGAGGGTTCAATGTATGTTGAGAAGAAGGTAAGGGCAAATTTGAGATCAAATAGAGTCAATGAAGCCATGAAATCATTCTTTCAAGTTATGGAGTCCAAGAGGGTGAAGTCAACAAGCCAAAGACCAAGTTCTATGTTGGGCATGGGAGCGGAAAATAGTTGGAATGCTCTTGAATCAAGAACTCAAATCTTGAAGGTAAGACAGACTGCTATTCGACTGCATTGTACAAATCTTCTATTTTAGTTAAAATTCTATTTTTTATAATGTATCTTGTTATTTTTAGAGTTTAATTCCATTTTCTAGCTAGGTTTTATAGGTTCCTTATAAATAGAACTCACTTTATTCATTGTCAAACACACAATTTTGAGAGATTTTACTGCAAGACATATTGCTTTCTTCTTGTTATTCATTGAATTAATTGTGAACTTATCAAAATTATTTCTTGTGTCGTTCAAACAAATCGAGTGATATTCTTGAGTCTTGTAATCACGGAGTCAACATGTTATCGGAGATTATGTTGGTTCCTTGATTCAATATTTTTGAATCAAGCTTAAACATTGATTTCTTGGCTTTCTTGGGTTGAATCAACCTTGTATGGGTTTTGTAACTATGGTCCATGGAGGAGTCCAAAATGTCCAAGGAGATAAAAAATGAACATTGTAATGCATTTAGAAGTCAAAGAAGTGTAAAAGTGTTGCACAAATCATGCTCCAAATTCCCAACAAGTTGTGACGCATTTTTTAAATAGGAAAAAAATGGAATTTGGACAGTGCTACATCTAGAGGAATTTTAGCCCTTTTATTTATCTTTCCAATGCGCTTAGTATCACCCAAATCTGATAAATGGAGAGAAGGTTACGAAGAAAACACTGACAACTACTCAACTATTGCTCGTTTGGCACTTGAGTGGCGGTTCAACATACAAAGTCCTATTTCAGTTTTAATATAGATTTCAATCATATTATACACCATACACTACCTATTATATATACCAAATACTAGATCAGTGCAAAGGTTGGTTGAATCATTATAGTACATCATAGATCATTCATTTGAAGAACTAAAAGAATTCCGGTAATTCTTTGATTCAACCCATTGTTTGATTATTCATAAATTCATTCCAAACA
>CAIGRP010014583.1:0-28419 GCA_903798385.1 Fraxinus cuspidata
TTATTTTTGTGGTTATTAACCGAACAGAACCGAGATATAAACCGAGCCGAACCGAACCAACTTACGTGGTTATGGTGCGGTTATGGTATGACTAAAAATTTGGTGGTGCGGTTATGGTTTTGGCCGAACCGAACCGTTGCCATCCCTAATTACCCCCATTTCTTGTTGTATTATTTGCAAAATAAAAATCACTCTCTCTTATAACCATAAATCATACTCTCTCTCCACTTCCACGATTTTATTATAGTTAAGAAAAATGTTCTAATCATCATTTTAACACCGATGACTTCAAGAGACATGAGTGGTACTCATTCCTCAATAAATAGTGAGGTTAGTTCTTTTAATTGTTTAATTGTATACTTTTTAGAATAATATTTGTCAATATGCTTATATATATCATGACTCGTTTATATAAAATGGATATTGATCTTGATGCTTAGATGATTACATGTTCCTAGCAAATTTAATATCTAATTTATATTTCATGTTCTATTTGAGATCAGTTTAAACAAGAGGAAAATCTTTAAACTATTATATCTTTAATCATATAGTGGGGTTATAGTAGGGGACATTTATTTTTATGTTTCTATTAATTCAGGGATTTCTATGTTAATTTCCTCTAGCAATTTGATACACAGAATTTAATTATTTTAAGTTTATCTTGACCCGAATAAATGGTTCAATATTTTGTTCGTTTAAGAGTAGCGTTACTCAAATTAATAGTTCATGTACGAATAATAAATCTTAACTAGGAGAGAAGATGAAATTGCCTAAATATTTAATTTTAGGGGGTGTAGTTCCTAGTTCTTGATTAAAGAAAATCATTGATTCTTCATTAGTTAAACTTCATTATGCCAATAATAAGTAATCAAACCAAATCAATTGGGCCAAAGATGCCTTTTTTGACACTGAGTTTCATTCTGGTCTTTGCTGATTCATATCATTTTCTATTTCCATAATGCTTTGTATACATAACATATATTATTGAACCAAACTTGCACTAAGTTAAAGCATACTTTGTTAGAAATTTAAAGGAATTAGCCCCTTTTTGGTATACCTAAATTTTATTTATATTTTATTGACTTGATTAATGCAACATTGTTAAACATGTTTATGTTCTTATATTTATAGCGCATAAATTTAAAATAAATTAATATAATAGAAAATAGTGTGATCTAATATTTAAGATATGTGTACGTGGTTAAAAATAAAGAATGTGTACAAGTTCCTAAATAAATGACAATGATATAGGACTCATGACACATTGTTGTCGACGGCCAAGGACATCTTCATTTGCTAAAAAAATAAGATAAATAAGTATAAACAGAATAATAGATTGTTGGGGATTTCAGGTAAGTAAACCTCCTCTTATTTTCATACGTATGTCATATGGTTAAATGTACAAACGTGTTACTTAAATTGCCCTTACGCGAGCATGATATTTAATCATTACTTTTTATGTCATAAATGCTTTTTATGACATATTCATACAAGCATTATGACATATTCATGCATGCCAATGCATTCATAAGCATACATGAAATTTCAAAAAATAAAAAGTTTCCAAATGTCAATGAGTTAAGGACTATTTCAAAAAGATATGTATTCCGAATGTTTTTATTGCGAGGTGTATATCTATGCCATGAAAGGTGTTAATGGAAAATGGGGCGTGGGGGATTGGCGCACCCGACCAATGTTCAATGATAATGTTAACCGCTTTGCGATGCTACCAGTAGAATGAATCGAGTTCTAAATAATAATTATTCACTGTATTCCGATTGTTTAGGCATTACACCAAGTGGACTCACGATATCAATGTTATGGTTTTTAAAGAAATGAATGAAAAAAGAAAAAAATGATACATATTGAGATATTTTTATTTTAAAATAATTCATATGCATATCATAAGCTTGCATCATATACATGAAGTTTGCTTACTAAGCATTATCTCATGCCATGTTATTCCTTCTCATTTTCATGAAGGCAAGATGATTCAAAATGACGACTTGTAGTGACATGGATTTGGAATTATCGCAGTTAAATATTGAATTCGTTTTGTAAATAAAGTTAACATTCAATTTAGTTGTCTTATATTTTTATTAAGCACAAATTATTTTAGGTTAATGTCATTGATGTTTATTATCGTGAAGAAAAAAATTAAATTTTTTCCGCATTTATGACTTTAAGAGAAAATTAAGTGATAACACTTGCCTAGATTTGGGAGTGTTACACAAATAACCACACAACATACTCATAGATGACCACTTATCCTTCAGTTGAGAGAATCTCAATCAAGCCACAATCAAACATGATAAATAATTATGTAATGACTTTACTTCAGTAAAAAACCAAGCAACAATTAAGAAAAGGATGGTTAATCAGTTAGCACAATCCATAAAACAACTAGCTGATACATTGAACCCATTACTAGAACTTTCTCCAACTTGTTGAAGGCCAGAGTAATCATTTTTATGCTTTTACCCAGAAGAGCTACAATCATGTGAATTGGGCTTCTGAAACTTTCACGAAAGTCACAGTGGTCTTGTGAACTTTTAATTTTTAACATTTTATTTCATTCAATAAAGCAGGACGACTCAAAAATAATGTCAGCGAGATAGAAAACATGGATAAATGTTAAGATACCTATAGTGCTAGTTAAAAAATAGATTCTATGGAGCCATTATTAGACTACGTGGTAGAAATAAGAAATGTTAAATGAATTTTTGATACTGTATAATAATAAGATAAGAACTGAGGTTAAACATTGGCAAGTGGAGATGACCCCATTTAGGATAAATCAGAGGAATGACGTCTTGCAAGGAATACGATACATAGACAAAGTTTCAATTAACAAGACCAGTGCATATTTAGTTGAGCATGGTGTGAAGTTCCATTTCAGGTAGAAAAACAGAATATTTCTGGGAATATTTCAAGAGCACAACTAATAACTTACACACACGCCAAACACAAAAAAGGCTAACCTTGCCAATCAAAACAGATTTAGCCTTCTTGAAACTCTCACCAAGATTTTCATACTCTGGAGCAAGCTTTTTACAGTGCCCACACCTGCATAGGAACAATATATCACATATATCTTCAATTCATCTACACCTACACGGAAGCAACAAGAATTCCGAGAATTTATACAAACTAATTCAATTAATATTTATTCTTCACTCATTCCTTCAGCATCCAAGATTTTTATAACCCAAAGGGTGAAAATTTCGTCTTGTTCATAACAAAATGAACTGGTAGAGAAAAACATATACCCAAAATTACTTAAAAATAAAACAAAAAATTAAGATACCAAATAAAAGGTTCTAGAGAGAAAATATCAAAACCCAATAAAACTCAGATCTAGATCGATCAAGACGAGCTCAAAAATGAAAGATCTAGGAGAAAACAAAAAAATGAATAAAGTTCACTGAAACCAGTAATCCAATAAGTAAGTGGTTCATACCACGGTGCGTAAAACTCGACCAAAGCGCCGCGATCTTGACCCACCTCTTTCTCGAAGTTGTCCTCAGTGAGTACTACAACGTTGTCCGCAAAGGCCGACGCGAACAAGAACAACGCTAAGGTGCCAAATGCAATGCAAATCCACGATCTCGACATTTTCGTCAAAAAAATTGTTTGGATTGTTTAACCTTTTAGAGAAAAGCAGCGAAGGAAGAGACTCGTAGATTAATGCGAGTCTGCAGATTGTGATATTTATAGCAACGGAGTCGTGAGACTTTTCTTCAACATTTCTTTCACGTGCAGTCACTGATCTTTCAGAAAACGTTCAATTAAGTCACTAATGTTTTTAATTGTAAAATAAATTTTATAGTTTTCTTTTCTATTTAAAATATGAAGTCATTTAAATTTTATTATTCTCTTTTTACTACTTATGATATGGTATATATTTTTTCCTGCTCTAAACAGATAAATACAATTTATTTAATTTCTTATTAGTCTAATTTAAATAAGATTCTGTTAATACAGTTCTATGCAATTCAGTCACAAAAAACTTCTGAAAACTATTACCAATCTTTTAAAAAAGCTGAAATTTCATTTAAAATATAAATTGTTAAATTTCTCATTCATTTGTATTGAGAATCACGTTATCAAACATTAGAGACTCGGAGTTTTATCTCACGAGACGTATGAGAACATCAATGTTGAATTTTGTATGAATGTGTGATTCTCTATTGAATTGAATTGTTCATTTAATCTTATGCTCTGATATCACATTAGAGATTTGAAGTTCTATTTAAAAGATTATTAAGATTGACCTCGACCCGCCTACTCGAGTCTTGTATGGATACATTCATGCACGAAGTATACATAGTTCAAATTTGCGGAACAGATTATGCATAAATTATCTTGGCATTTCTGCATATCCAATTCCTCTACACTTTGTAGGTAAGATCATGAACAAAAAGCTCGAAAAAACCCCGCTCCTAGAGGCAAATTCATCACCAAAGCATTCAAATTCTCTCCGGCACGAGGAAAAAAACAATTTTGAACATCAAAATCACTCAGAGAAAGATCAAGAACACGAAAAGCGACATAAATACACGAACAAAGTCTATGAAACCTATTTTGAACTTAGTTATTCGATATTATCCCTTGTGTTCTCTCCATCCGATTCTTGGTCATCGTTGAAAATGTACATGCCTGTGAATAACTTTCCCTCGTCGATGGAGCTATAAGTTAAGTAAAATAGAAAGAAAACAATTGTACATAATTCTAATAGAAATGCTGTGAGGCAGTTTTTGGACAAATCGGCAAATGCCTTTGTTCGAAAATGAAGGCATAAGGGTCAGAAAAGAGAAGGACAGCGTGGTTTGGAAAAGGATTGGCAAGATTTGCTGCACTGGCTAAGGTTTTGTACACTGGGTGGTTAGAACCTCCTTGGAACCGTTGGTGATTACAATGGAGTCGGTGGTGGTGGAGACGGAGACAGTAACGAAGGCGGTGCCAAAGTTGGTTGAGCCATGTTTATGATGAAGGGAGGATTTGTTTTCAATACTTGGTTAAGTTTGTTGTCTTCTTGTTCACAGTTTATAGACAAAGGGGTGGTGGTGGGGAGCGGGGGAGAGTTTATCAAGTTTAGTTGATATCTGCGTATGCATGGACACATTTTACATGTGAATTGTGATGTGCTACAAATGAGAGAGCATTAAGTTGGGGATTTTTGCAACTGCCTAAGTTGTATACTAAGGAAAGCATAACATTTGGTTTTTAAGCTAACTAACATAACTTAGGTATATGGAAAAATTCATTATTTAGTATTTCTCATATTGACATTTCTCTGCATTTAGTGGGTCCTCCCCCAACACCCATTTTACCAGTATAATGTGTGTGCGTCTAGTTGATGTCTTTGTTCCAAAGAGCACGACATGTACATAATTTTTATACATAATTGACGATTTGAATCATTCTTGAATTATGTAATGACCTTAATTCATCCCACATTGTTATTTTAAGACCACTTGCATACCATCGGCAATAGCCAAGCCTCAGAATGTTATTACTATTCACCCCACATTTGAAAACCGACATCTACAATAACCTATATTTCTGAGATGGGGTTCCTTCATGTAACCAAAATTTTATTGAAAGCAGTCAATTTGTCGATGCCTACTCTAATATAAATTGTAAAATTATATTGAATAAAAGGTTCCAATTCCGCTTTCAGATGAACTGACAGTACCTAAAATATCATTGATTGTATTGAATACTTAGCCTACAAAGTGTACGTCAAAATGCCCATCAGTCGATAGTCTTCGACGTATGTTAGAACGAAGAGGGAGGGGTTATGTAACGCAAGACCAAATTGTACCCAAAAAAAAATCATGCTACAAACTATACCTTATTCGGAATAAACTTAGCCTATGTTTGAATCCAATTTTGGAGAAAAATGTATTTTAAAATAGTGTTTTTTTTTGGATAATGTGTGGTTTAAAAAATAAGAAAAAATCTCAATTTACCTGTAAAATTATTTTATTAGAAAATGCACAGTTAAAAATGATTTTTAAAAAATTAATAACGAGAAAAATCTTGCAAATATGGGGAACCAAAGTTATGCTCAGGGAGAAATAAGATCACTAATAGAATTTGCAATCAAGTAAATGAATATTTTTATGTTAATTCGCTCATTTCATTGATAAATCTATTTGAAGATGATTAATGCTACTCTGCCCGAAAGATGTGACATAATGGTTGACATAATCGGTGTTGGCAAAATGTGATTAGTTGAAAAAAGCTAACTATATTTTAAGCAGTCCAATGATAGGATGTCACGTGACATTATGTCAAGGATTATGTCAATTTAACATGATTGTTTAAAGATTCCATATAACAATATCCATAATAACCATACCCTCTATTCATGAATCCCAACACGTTCTCAATCAAAGTTTTCCAAAGTTCACAGCTTGCTTTAATAGTTCCTAATCGCCTTTCATTAATTAGTTTGTTAAAAAGATCAAACCCAATTTGTATGTTTAATCCGACAATTTAATCAAACTAAAATTAACTCACTTAAGCACAAGCACATCAATCCTCATCAGATCAACACTCCAAATTACTCAACATTACTTGTTCACGACCCATGCATTTGCAGTATTACGTCATACATAACGAACACATAACATGTTCAAGAAGATAATGATAAAACATACACACTTCTCCAAACTTCAATACATTTTCTAACCTCTAAAATGACAATTCCACCAACCACTTGACGAACCCTGCATAACATACTAGAAAACCACTATTTTTTCATTTCAGTAAAAACCGTAAATCTATAGAAATTTATCTAACAATGCTTTCAGAGAGCGACATTTTGAACTCAAGTCTAATAAAACATAACTACATAGATAGTAAAAGGCCAAACATATCAATTCTCCTTTTTCACACTACTTGATGTATTGAGAGAGCCATTTGAAGCCCTCTCCATAACCCATTTTACGCACAATGCTGCACATAAATACCTCAAGTGGCTGCACATTTGAATCTGCCAAATTTACTTTCCCCTTACCGGTAGTGATGCCCATCAAGCCCATGTGGTACTTCAACTCATCTTCCGAGGCAGCATAAGGGATGTCGATCTTGTTGCCCAAAATCAAGAACGGAGCATTAGCCAAGGAATCGTCAGAAAGGAGAGCATCCAGCTCTTTCTTTGATTCTGCAAACCTCTCCTTGTCGTAAGCATCAACTAAATAAATAACTGCATCGACCTTTACACAGAAAAATATAGCACATCATACCTTGGAAACCAATAATAAAAATAGATAACTTGTAAACTGTGAACTTTCAATCCATGATATGACCATTAGACTGATGCAGCCAAGAAAAGTATCACAATGGAAATACATATTCGCAGTCCAAATGACAACAACTAAAAACTAGTTTTCATCATAAGAAGCAAAGAGCGATATTAGAAACTAAACCATCAAATAAATAACTATAGTGCCGTATAATGTAGAGAGAAAATGATTAACGTTGGGATGTGATTATGCACTATCTAAACTTTTCCAATTATTTGGGTGTGCTTATAAGCACCTCATAAGGTGCCTTTTTTTTTTTTTGGCAGCCATCTTCTGCTGCTTGGTGACAAGGATCATAAACTTGATGCTCTAAGATTACTCAAAAAGCTTACAGGTGAAAAATAAATGTTAGATATGTTTCTATATTGCAGCAGTTTTCCTCAAAAGTATATTCCACTGCTAAATTGTTGATCAAGGTACACTTCAGGTTGTCTCCACTGTATTTTTAACTTCGTTACAAGCAGTGCTGTACAATATCATCAAGACAATATAACAATATGTGACTGTCAATAATATATATTGGTGCAGTAGACCCATTATATTACCGACTCATGTCTTCATTCATGACTCATAACAATGCGTTGCCCCTATGCAATAAAAAGAAAAAGTTATTTCAGTTTCTCCCTTCTTTCATTCTTCTTTTTCAACTTTTATTTCCATCACAAGTGCAATAAAAATAGCGTTCAACACAGAGAAAAAAGTTATTTTAGTTTCTCCCTTCTTTCATTTTTATTTTTCAAGGTTTATTTCTTTTACAAACATAAATGCTCTTGTATTAATTACACAATACTTGAATTTACACAAGACTCTGTTATTAAAAGAGTTATCGAAGACTCATAAAACAGAATTCCAAGCTAAGCCACCGCATTTTTATCGAAGACTCATAAAACAGAATTCTAACCCCTTGCCCCTATTCACAAGTTCACAAGTGAGAAGGAAAAGAAGAGTGGGCTAAATAAATAGCAATTATTTTTGAAAGACATAATAAAACTGCAGGAAGACTGGAACAAAATAACAGAATTGGCGTACTTCATTGTAAGCATCTCTATTAACAATTCAACTAGGATAGCGTGTCCGTGTCCAACATGTATCGTTACTAACAATCTACCATGATTATTTTTCTTTTTTCATTAAAAATATTATATATTTTAACTCAAAGCTATTAATAAATAATAAATAGGTACTCATATTTAAAAGATTTTAACAAGAAAAATTAATAACAAGTATAAAATTTAATTTATAATATATAAATAAAGAATTTTTATATATCTATACAGGTTTAATTTGGGCATCCAATTAAAATTTTCAATACAAGTATATTGAGGTTCATTTAACTTGAACTCATTTAATGTAATATTTCTCTCCAATGTTTCATCTATGGATTTTACCATTTTTCGCCACTTTTGCATTATTTTTTCCAATTCTTCATTACACATAAAGTTTTACCTACAAAATACAATATAACATAAATTAAGTAGAATTTTATCCAAAAGATAATAAATATCATGATTTAGGGCCTCGAATAAGTGTAAAAACTACACTTACGAATTTTAAAGAATTTAATCAACATGTTGACGATGTGTCACGTCAGTACACTTTTTAAAAATCGCGTGTCCACATATTCGACAAGTGTCGTGTCGGACACACGTGTTCGTGTTGGTACATTATAGGTAAGCATTGATTGCAAAAGAAGTTCTATTACCATTTCTCATATCTTCTTGAAGCAAGGAGTTGTTTTTCTCATAATCAAAAGTGCAAAGCACATTCATGAGCCATGTCTTCCATGGATTAAGTTCAAAATGAGATGCATGCTTATATTCAGAGAAAACTTAAAAGCTTGAGGCAGGATTCAGTAAACTTCGAAAAACATGTTAAATTCACCATAAATTGGAAGAAATCTACAAAGTAATGAGACCGTGTTTATGTATTAAATAATCCAATTTCAGAAGCCAAAATATCACATCCACAGAACAAACTAAAATAATCAATGGTCCTCTCAAAAACACTAACAATTAATAATATCAGCATTTATTTTCACTTTGCAATTTCTCTGAATTCAACAATTTAAAAAACACTTGCATCCTCCTCGTGGTTTATAGTTAGGCGATTGGACAAGTCACTGTTTTAACAAGTTTTCTTATAAATATAGTTAGAATTTGGATAATGGAACCAGTCTGATGAGGTATTAGTGAAAAACTTCCTAGAAAAATTAAAAGTGCTCTTAACGAACTCCCCGACTCCATTTGGACCTCCCATGAATCAAATAAACCCAAAAATGGTTAGTGGTATAAGCATGGGCTAGCAGAATAGAATGATCTCCTCTGTCAGGCAGATTACGTTCTTGATGGTTTCTTCTCTGTTATGCATTTCTTCTTATACACAACTATATGTGATTGAGTAGCAAAGAAAATATACACAAAAAATCGACTGTAAAAACTTGCCTCCAGAACTACTACCACAAGCCTAATACGGGAAGCTTATCAATAACATATCAATTATTCAGACCTACTTAATATGGTCTTTGACTGACTCCCACATAATAGAGAGAAGAAAAAAAAATCAATTTATCTAATTGTAACAACTAAAATGCAATGCCATAATAACAGCACTCATGCAATACTGAGCATCTATGTCACATTGCAGTGTATAGCATGAATGCCAAAATCAAGGAGGAAAAAAAACAGATATCATGCTATCTTAAATTATTAAAAATTTAAAATTTCAGCAGTTCAATATACTACTTCAGTAAAATTCTCTGGTTATGGCCCAGTAATTTTATAAACATGCAAGTAAATGTAAATCAACTATCGCAGGTGCATAATTTTGCAAAAATAATACCTTGGCATAATAATCTTTCCAAACTCGTCGTGCAATCTGATGGCCTCCCAAATCAAAAGCTTTGAACTTGATTTTCCCGATACTCAGCTCCTCTGATGTCGGATACTGGGTAGGCTGGTGTTGTACCAATCTCTGCTCATTTCCACAACATAAGTATCTCAGTTTCACTTTTAAACCTTCAATACAGTGATTATTAAACGATATTCAGAGAAACACAGTTATTTTCTGAAACTCATCTCATAGCCTCGCAGATTAATCATATAAGCAACAAAAAACAAGTTTATGTAATCAAAACTAATAACCTTAATAATTCACAAGAGTAATTTCAATTCTTCACATATACAGATACACACTTCACATAAAAATTAAACAAATGAAACATCTCGTACCTCGTCTTTAAGCATATAAAGGAGGGTGGTTTTGCCGGCATTATCGAGGCCTAAAAAGAGGATTTTGGCCTCCTTTTGCCATAGCCCTAATGATGCAAGTACTCCATAGAACCAATCCACCAAAAACATTATTCTACTTTCGTATTACTCGCTCGATGACTTGAAAAATAACGGATTGCAATTCCTCGACCGATTCAACTACAGTTCACCTCAAATACGCAATGATTCTTACTGTTTGGTATTTAATTGGAGAGAGAGAGAGTAGATTCTGCGTTTTATCCCCGATTGATTTGAGGTTCTGCAAATGTTCAACAAGTCAATATTTAGTAACTTTTTGGAGTGCGCAAACCATTTACGAATAACAATCTGTGTACCAAACAGGTTGACGGTTTATAAAATAGGTGTCGGCAATATTTAAATAGTTCGATTATTTCTAAAATAGTTTTTGAAACCAATAAAAGTTAATGTTATCACACTCATTTTGTCAACAAATTTTGTAAATCAATTGTACAATGACTATATTTGTTGGCATCATCGCATCTATCCATTTTAAATTTTTTCAGAAGTTATTTTTTAAATCATTTGTGACCTCCAACGTCGTCAATAATGTTTATCAATCAACACAAATAACTTAATCCATTTTCAAATATTATTTTTAGACAAAATTATT
Source organism: Fraxinus cuspidata (assembly GCA_903798385.1). Taxonomy (NCBI): domain Eukaryota; kingdom Viridiplantae; phylum Streptophyta; class Magnoliopsida; order Lamiales; family Oleaceae; genus Fraxinus; species Fraxinus cuspidata. The sequence goes on from CAIGRP010014583.1 coordinate 11,214, forward strand.
GTAAGGTCACCAACCTTGAGTAAAGTTTTATATTAGTCACTCAACTTTTTATTTAAATTTCGTTTTAGTTTGGTCACTAACAACCGATGTGTCACTAGATTCAACATTCTTTTCTTTCTAAGTTCAATTAAAAATCTAATAAACGGTAGCATGTTTGATGAGGTGGTGGATAATATTTTTTTTCTAAAAAAAATTATATCTATAATACACAATTTAATATTGGTTAAATCCATTAATGATTACCCAACTTTATACTTGGTGTCACCGTGATCACTCAATTTGATTTTAATGACAAATCAATTTGATTTTATTTTACTATATAGTCATCCAATTTCATATAACGTTTCATCATAACCATCCAACTTCTTTTCACAATTTTCATTAATTTTAAAAGGATTAGACAATAGTTTTGCATTATATATAAAATAAAATAAATTTTTTTTATAAAAAAACTTATTTTTAAATTAATATTACTTAAAAATAAATAAAAATAACAAAACTTACGTAAAAAACATTTTTCAAAAAAAAAACTTATTTTTAAAAAATTACTTAGAAAAATTTTAAAATAAAAAATCATTTTAAAAAAAATGACCCTTAAAAAAATAAAATAAAATAAAATAATTATTTAAAAAAACGTTTTTAAAATAAATAAAAACTTATTTTAAAATATATAAAAAATATTTTTGTTTTTTAATTTTTTTTAGTATATAATACAAAGTTATCGTTTTACTCCTTTAAAATTAGTGAAAATTATGAAAAAAAAATTTGGATGACTATGATGAATGTTATATGAAATTCGATGACCATGATGAAACAGTATATAAATTTGGATGATCACAACGACAAAGTTGAGTTGCAATTGGTGAATTTTACCTGAATGGTACATACAAGATGAAATCTAGAATTAGTCTAACTACCCCAACTCCAATCAAATGAAAAGAAAGCCGCCTTATGATGGATCTCATCGGGAATAAAACATTAAGACTACTGTTGGAGTCCGACCTCCCACCTCATTAAAATAAAAAATTTTGGATTACTATGATCATATCTAACAAACGATCATTGTAATTTGTAAAGACATAATAATATATAATCACGCCACACATTTCCATCAACCACTCCTTGAACGATACTTGACAACCTTGACATCAACGCACCATTTTCAACCAATTGTCAACAATCAATAATTACTTGATATTAGACCATCATTACTTGGATTCATAGGTTAAACCTATGTGTAATGATGACCTGACAAGATCGAATTTAACTATCAATCAAAGCAATGAAATTTTGAATAAGCGGCACACATTTTAGGATGACATTATAGCTGAAATGACATGAGGCGACTAAGTAGTGTGGTCTTTCATCATATAAATAGAAACCAATGGAGAGAGCTAAGTTTCATTTGAAAGCAACTATGCATTTCCAACACTACTTCTTTTTATGCTAATTACTGTATACTTTGCTCTAATTTCATTAACAATAAACACACTTTTTCTCTAAAGTTGATCTAAAAGTTTCATTTCATTTTTAGCTAACAACTACAAGTTTGTTTAAGAGTTTTCTTCAGTACTTAAAATAAGAAGGCAATTGAACCAACTTTCAATATTTGAAGCAAATCAAAGTTTACATCTCTCAAAGATAATTAAAATAGCACATGACTTTCACGTTAAAATTTTAAAAAATATACTAGCGATTTTGTAGTTTTGCCATTCAACTTTAGCTCACGTGAAAGCCAGGGAGTCAAAATATCACTTTTAAATGTTGAGGAGTTGGTCCTAATTTCCCCAAAATGAAAATTCTAAAACCTTTCCCATTGAACATTTCAGTATTCCATTTTTGCAACTTGCATATTTGAAATAAACCTCCAAGACCTAGATTAGTATTACACTGTACACTAAATAGATTAATGTGGCAACACGATGTCATTAAAGAATAATATTATTTATCATCATAACGATAGAACATTGATGATGTGACAACTCATTATCTTTCATATTTATCTCACTCTCTTTTGCTTCCCTCTCATGAAAATTGAACCGTCCAATCACATTATTCCATATAGAGGTTATATCACCAATGTTTCATCATCATAATCATAAATTACATTATTTGACATTAAATGATAAGTGTAATCAAAAGCAAGAAAATAAAACCCATGTTATTTGATCTATCATTCAATATCATCTAAACCTCATAATGGCATTACTCAATTTCAATAATTATAAACCCTAATGCTATTTAATACAATAAAAAGGTTGAAACAGATTATATCGTCAACAGTAGGCATGGATAATCTCAATAAGATAAATACAAAGTTATATATGTTGTATTTTATTTATAATTTCATTCCTTCTCAAATTCAACAAATTTTAAGTTCAAACTTGATGGCTTTTATGCTAAAGAAAAACAAAATTGGACTCCTAGGGCACGAAAAGGGCAGCAACGCTCGAATTCAAGTCTAATGCTTCAAAAGAAGGCACATTGTCCAGGTGAGTCACAAACTTGAAGTAAAAAAGAATATGGCGAAATAGAGAAATTATGGCAACTAACATATTTTTATCCCGCTTTCCTCCTTAATAACAAGAAGCTGCATATTTCAATAAATTACACCACTTCGAGAAGCCTACACCGCAACTGGTTGAGCGATTGGACTAGAACTGTTGACTTTAACCTGCAGTAAGAGAAACATACAAAAAAATAAAAATAAAAAAATATTACTTTGTATTGCTGAAATTATACGACTTTGACCAGACTGAAAATACATTTGCGATATACAGAAGCTGTCTTGATGCATGTCATTCATGCATTATAAGTCATCTAATGTACCAGTGAAAAATGAGAGGGAACTTCGGTTCAGTTCCTACTTCCTAGTGAGGGTTTCCTACTTACCTGCAATTTATATATGCAAGCGTGTAAGGTATTCTTGAAATCTTATCTGGGATTTCCAGACAATTGACAAACACATCCTAACAACAATTTTACATAGATTTGGACTACAATGAGCCACGCCTAGTGGCAAGGGTTTCACGGTGACAACTTCAGCCAGCAATAAAAGATGAGCTCAGACTTCAGTATTTTAGAGGGTCGAGATGCAGACACAAATGGACCATGTTGTCCTCTATTGCCTCTTGACATGAATCCTCGGGGCAATTAGGGGTCTTATCAGGGGAAAAAAAAACACTATTGAGGAAAATGAGATATTACCTTTGCTGATTTGAAGAGCTCGTCTAGAACTTCAGAAAGTGTTGGATGCGCATGAACAGCAAATTTTATGTCCTGCAGAGTTCAAAAATTTTAATGAATAATAAGCATCTGAATGTAGAAGCAGATTATTTAGATTGATGTAGAAAACTTGGTGAATCCTGCAAACATAAGTACATAAGAGTAAGCCCAAAGATTCGGGAATTCAAACAATTTAAACGGTAGATGAGTAGTTTATATTATCCATGTCATCTAAATGCTATCGGCCTTCTGTTAAAGATACAAATAAGTCCAAGTACGAGTATTTGGTTGTCTAAGTGATTCCACTTGCGTTTTTATGACTATATATTTTGTGTACTATCAGAATAGCTACATGCATCCTTGGCCCCAGTTAACAAGTTATTTGTCATCCCACTTGTAGGTTTCAGAGTAAAATGGCTTTCCATATAGAAGCAATGCAAATTTAAAGGCAAAATTTACCTGTATACGCGTTCCCATGGCTATGGCATTTGATGCTTCATGTATGAGGTCTGCAGCATGCATCCCAAAAATGTGAACCCCAAGGATCTCTCCAGTGTCAGGTCTGTAAATCAACTGCATGAAAATAACAGGATTGGTTATTAGTCAATCCCTTCTAATCAAAAGCAAAAACTGTAGCACATCAGTGGTGGATTCAGGATTTGTGGGTAGAGAGTTGACATAAGTTGGAGTTTGCAGAGAAATTATGTGTGTGTGAGTGTATAATTATTTGAAGCTTGCCCCCTTCCCCCCAAATTATCCCACTTTTTGCTATCATGAAGAAGTAATTGAGGACAGAGTATCGACCATTCATACTTGTGACGCAGCAATTTCTAAATAATCATGTATCACCTTGGCAAGTCCTTCTCCTTCATTTTCTGCAAGGGCTTTTGTGTTAGCTTTAAAACTTGTTTTTGTAATACTCATTTCAAATGCCTCCTTCTCAGCTTTTTCTCTTGCTTGAGGCTGCCAAAGTAAAGATTATTCAAGCAAGATTCTATGAAAAAATGAATAGTATTCAGAAAAGTCACCTGCAAGAAATTATCTACACATTTTTTTTCTATTTCTTTAAGGTTCTATCCACTACTTGGATGGAGAAAAACCCAACCACAAGGTTAGAAAGTTGAGTTCAAGTAAAATAATAAAATATCGTCATTTTAAAAGGTTTTAATAAAAAACTCTTTCCCTCTATTTGTGGGTGCATGCGTGCGTGCGGGTGAATGTTTCAGACAGGCACTACCACAGCAAACTAATCAGAACAAAAAGGAAACTTTCTGTTTATAATATCTGCTATTTTATCTGAAGAGCGGTGAAATCTTCTCCTGCAATCAGTATGACTATTGGTGGCAATAGGAAAATTTTCTTCAAACTACGAATTAAGATTATGATATTTTTCTCCAAAAATGCAGACCAGCTACAAATATTGCAATGCAGGATAATACCAGTCAAATCAAATATTCAATCAATCTTTACAAGACTGGCCACATCTAAATCTGTGGCCACAGTAAAACTGCTGGTCAGAAGAATGTGTACTATAACTCAATCACCACTACCACATGGAGTATAATAAGTAAGCATCCCATAACTGAACCTCCATGGAGTTTTTTGCTGATAATCTACCAAACCCATCCGTTATGTGAACAAGTTATTGAACAGTCTCGATACCCCAAAGTGATTTGTGTATATCTATGGCTTCTTATGACTTAAAAGATTATTTCAGAAACCTTCCAAATGAGGCCTGCCCAAAAACTTTTAGATGTAGAATAATAGTAATACTTCGAAATTGTGCATAATTTAAAAAGAACAGTTCCACTGGGTTAAGTTTTCTCAACTTCTTCAATGGTTACACAATGGGCGGTGGGTATGTTTATTTTCATAGAACAATGCTATCAACGAGTGCGGGGATTAATTTGCAAATTTAGAGATTGTAATTATAACCATCAAAGCAAATTAATCCTCACAAACAGGAACCTTTAATTTGACTTCTGTGCTGGCTTTCCACAAGGATGCACATCTACATAACTATATAAAAAGAAAAGTTTCTTTATGAAATAGCGGACCATTTACCCAGAGGAAGAGAGAGAGAGAGAGAGATAGGTATAAAAGCAAAGCAAAAGATCAGAAAGAAAACTCATACCTCTGTTAATCCAACCATACTGATTTCGGGATGGGTAAAGCATGCTGCCGGAATGCTTAAATGGTTCAGCACATGGACCTTCCCAGAAACTTGCTCAACAACTAAAAGGGCAATGCCAGAAGTTAATTAAGTATATATAAGTTGATAAAGAATACCCAATTGCCAAAAATTATTGGGTTTTTACCAGAGATTCCCTGTGCACTTGCTGCGTGAGCAAGCATCATTTTCCCATTAGCATCGCCAATGCAATACAAGTGAGGAACCTAATTATCAGAAAGGCACGTCAGTAAAATAAAGTCGTAAACATCCCAAATGGTAGCAAAATAAAGGAATATAAAACATCATAAACAAGCAAATGAAACTCACGACTCACCAACTTTCCATTGGCATCAATTACTCTCATGCGCTCGTCGACAGGGACAAATCCACGTTGTGTTTGTACGTTAATCTGCATGGATAAAAGATAGTTTTCAAATTTTAAAAATTAATTTCCGTTGTTAGCTAATTCATTATGCCAGAACATACATTTTCCAGACCAAGTCCTTGAGTGAATGGAGCCCTTCCAGTTGCAATAAGAGCTGCATCTACCTGAAGGTTTCCATAGCAAATTTAGGGCAGCGCATAAAAAGCATGGAGCAAAAATTCTCGTTAAAATACGCAAAGCTAGCAGGTGTGGCAACAGTACAACAAGAGGCTAATCTTTATTCCCAATCAACTTGGGTGTTGGCTAGGTTTGGCAACGGTGACTGTTCAAAATATCCATTGTGCTACAATGAAAGAACAACCAAAACATTCCAGAAGAATGTTATTTTATTTCAGGATACATGACTTGACATGTATTGTGCATCACTGTTCTTTTTTCCTGATGACTGCTATGAGTAAATATAATTTCCTTTGAATAAATAGTCAACTATGTGTCAAGCAAATATGTACTTTCATACATTGAATTATAAGTTTCCTACATCATGTATTGTGAAAATGATGTGATATACGAACTACAGTCCTAAATGTTTCCCCAGAAAAGACATCTTAGCTCCACGGTACCCTTTGGTTCTTTTGTCTTTGCATCAATGAGTTCTATTATTACTGGTTTTCCATCCTTTGCTGGAGTGATCTGTAGATGGAAGTTAAACTCACAATGTGCAAATAATATGTTAAATATCTGAGTTGTTTTATTGGCAGGCATGCAACAGGCAGCTGAGTCGCATCAATTACCTTGCTAGCAAATACACCAGTATGATAGTCAATCTTGCGAGGATTGATAAGAACTCGTTGAGCTAGTTTTCCAATTTCAGGATCAAAACCAGGCATGAGTTGATCTAAAGCTTCAATAAACGTAACCTGTGAAGTTCAACTGCGATCAGCTTGAGTCTAATATATATGCGTTTTACCAAGAATATAATGACATAAAATGAGAACAACTTATAATTTGTTTTATTTAAATTTCAGTGCGTATCAGTAATCAAGGCAGGGATTCAAATATTCTTGAAAAGTATATATGAAAATACAGAGTAGCAGTTGCCCCTTCAGAATTTTCCTTTTTTTCCACTCTATTTCATTCTTCGAATTCTCACTGTCTCCTCTCCTCTTTATTTTCCCCTTCCTTCCTTCTTCTTGGTCCCATGCTAAGAAATTTTTTAGAAGAGGAAAGTTATCTGATGACCCTCGAAGAGCAGGATCTGAGTAGCTACTGCATTGATGCAAATAAGATTCTTTTACAGCAGGACCTTCTTCTGGAAATTCTCATAAATGGATGTCATTCAATAAAACCTCAATATGCTGTAGCTGTGATGATCACGATGTTTTATTTTTTCGTCCTAAACTTATGAGATTATTAACAGTTCAACAATATCAGACAAGTCTACTAATGGGTTAAAAAATTTGCTTAAGATCATTGTCAATTCCAATTTTTTAATGTGATAGTTAAATTATTTTGGAATGTTACATTTATTGACTTACTTAAATGATATGTTAGTCGAGTTTACTTAATGGGTGGTTTGTGATGATTATTTAAGATCATTGTCAATTCCATATTTTAAATGTGATGGTTATCTATAACTGCTTATTTGGTGTTTTTTATTTTGGGATGTTACATTTAGTGACTTAAAAGATTTATCTCTATAAGCAAGCTAGCTATTAAAGTTCTCAAAGTTGGATGTTAATACGACCATGTATAACTAGTAAGTATGCTAGCTGCTAAGTAAACAAGTTTGGATTTCAGCACAATATTTATCATCTAGAGAAATTTTCATTCAAATCCTTATACGGGTTCATATTAAAATGACAAGTTTTTAATGGCAAATTTTATCAATTGTAGCTAGAATTGGTATAAATTATTGAGGAGACTGGAAAGATTAATTAAGTTCAACAATGAGTTGTGAATATTGCAAATAACTTCATCCAACTGTTTAATGATATTAGTAATATCTTCAGTAGTCGTTATTTACAAAATCGTGTATTACATCTTCAAATAATTTTCATAACACTTCCTTGCTATATCACAAAATACATATTTAGTCCATATTATTTTATAAAAAAGCATACCATGAGACTACCTCTATGCGAACTTGTTCATTTTTATTTTAAATTTACTTTATGCATATCTTCAACTACAAAATAATTTCTTGATCATATTTAATACTTACTTTGTCATTAAAATAATTTTTTAGAAAAAAACAGTATTATCATGCATCAAGTCAAGATTTTTTCTGTAGATGTGACAATATATATCTGTTTAGTTTCACTGAATTTATTATCGTGATTACACATTTATAGTTCATTGGTATTGTAAATTTTCTGTACTTCAACCAAATGTACAGTTAAAGTTCCACCATCTTTTAAGTCAAATTTTATATAAAATATAGCACACAACAAAATCGAAATTGAGAGAAAACGAATGAAGGACAACTCTGATTTCTATATGGTCATTTTACACTAGAGAAAATACAAAATATCAAATGATGAATCGTGATAATATGTGCAGGTAATATTATCCTATAAAAATAGAGTAACAATTTAATAAGTCACACCTCACTTCCAAGTGCTGTATAGACATCACTGAATTCGAGCCCAATGTAACCACTTCCTACAATAGCTATCCACTCCGGAACAAATTCCAGTTTAAGAGCATGATCACTGGTTATTACAGACTTACCTGCAGCCATGCATCAATAGTTTAAATATATAATAGAGAAGAGAAACTGTTAAGGAATATGCTTTGCACCTCAGCCTTGCAGAGTGATGGAAAATCTATAAAGATAGCAATGAAACTGTACACAGTCAAAATCAATGCCAAAAGGCTCTATTGTCTCAGTTACTCAAACAATAAACGTTCTACAGATAATGGTTCCCAATTTTTTTGTCCTCCAACATGACATTAAAAAGAACACACTTTAAGGTGATAACTTCATTTTTAGATTAAATACTTGTTATACCATACTTACAACAGTCTGATCCAAAATTTTGTTCAACACCATAGATTTATAGCATCGATGAAACACCCAATAAATGCAGTGATAAGTCTAGAGCATGGGGAAGCCTTTGAGGAAATTACATGATGATTTCATTAGGCCATACAGAATTATGTGTTCTAATTTTCAGTGCAAAATTGTTAGGCACGTGCACGGGTAGTCATATTGGAAAATTACAATTTCCGTGCGCTTTAACAAAATAGCATACCAGGTCATGTGATGAAAAAAATATCGTAGCATTTAGATTCTAGTAATTTGAAAGCTATTGAGATTTTTCCTGTCAGTGACACCAGGGCATTTTATTTCAATAGAAACCTTGGCGTCTTTTACGATACAGTAACACAAGAATCCTCCATCCTCACCCCCCGCCTCCCCCCCTCTCCCTTTACAACCATGCCGCCACAAAAATAATTAATTTGTTTAGACAGTAATAGAATAAAGGAAAATACAAAGCAAATAAGAATCCTCCATCCCTTCCCCCTCTTTCCGTCTCTCTCACTCTCCCTTCTCCTTCCTAACTGCGTCGCCACAAAAATGATTAATTTGTTAAGACAAGAATATAGTAAAGGAAAACACAAAGCAACTTCTTGGAAACTATGCTAAAAATAAAAGATGACAAAGAAACAAACAATTACCATCAACTTCAATTCCCTTGGGCACAAGGGGAACAGAACCGGTAGCAATTATTATGTCTTTTGCTGTTATGATAGTGTCCCCAGACCCTCCTTTTCCGAACTTCAACTTTTGTGGACCCTGGATATGCTTATAATTGTTATGCTGTAATTTTTAATTATACCTAAACCATAAAAATAAGTTTGATTTACTAGTAATAGAGTTACAAGGATTAACACAAGAATTCAAACCTCAAAATACTGATGAGAAAATACATCAACCTACCAAAATTGTACCAGTGCCTGTCAATATATCAACACCAAGAGCCTTCATTGAATTTGTCAAATTACTTCGTATTTTTGAGGCCAAATTGTTCGCATGATCTGCAACTCCCTGTCTGTCATATCCAGCAGCTGCAACCTATCATTGTGGAATGTGATGTTTGATAAGTTGGGAAGGATACACCAATTAAAAGAACACGATAAGAGAAAAAGTCATCAATCGTTCAAGCAAATTTCCAATGGTGGTCATATGACTTCCTCACTGTGCATGGCTTGATACAGATTTCTAAATGGTAAATCTTTGCCCATTTAAGCTTTTTGTTAACCAATTCACTGTGCAAAAGAACAAATGTTTTGTTTCATGTTGCTATTACTTAATTCTACGTTTATCAACTCTTATTACTTCCAGACAAGCTATTACTTAACTCTCTATGTTTCTCTTCAGAAAGTTGTCATAGAAACACAATAATTTGAAATTCACATTATACAGTTCTGAATATTCTGTGAACTAAGAATAATTTATAGAAAAAATGGTAGTACAGTTTTCCAAGATCGTGATGATGCTTGTACATTCTGAAATTATTTCAGAACCTTTCAGTCTCGAAGATTATTTAATAAGACAGTGAATTACATCACATGTGTCGATCTTGATTGTCATAATGAGAAGTACCTGTAGCCCAAAGGACTTCATATGGTGTTCATTTTGAAGCTCACGCATGCGGCCACTCACAGCCAGAAGCGCTTTTGAAGGCACGCAGCCCCTATTTACACAAGTTCCTCCGACAACATCTCCTTCAATGATTGCAGTTTTCAAACCCTGCAGTACACATGAGTTATCTATCTTCTCATGACTCTCAGCTACATAAATATACAAAAATGATTTACATCTGGCATCACAAATAACAATAATATGGACATTAGTATTTCAGAGCGGGAATATATTTATACTTAACATCTTTGGAAAGTAAATAGATAGAGATGCCCCTTTGACTGCGTTCAACAAATCAAGCACTCATCTTGGGTCATAAACACTTCATAGTCACAAAACTGAATTGAGAAGTACATGCAAATGTTTGATATCACCAAAAAAGGTCTCTCTCTTAACCAAACAGAAATCAATATAACATAGATGCTAGTAAATCATGATATGGAAGTTTTTTAGTTGCTTCGAATAACTTACAACCTTGAATTAACAAAATAAAAAAAAAAACTAACTATTCATCACCATCCATTCATCTTACAACTGATTAATGAAGCAGCTAAAAATAAGGAAAACGAATTAACATACTCAAGTATTACTTTTACCTTCTCGACAGCATGAAGAGCAGCACCATGTCCACCAACACCAGCTCCAATAATCACGAGATCATAATCAAATCCCCCCTTGGACGGTGTTCCATTGCTTTGCAACGCAGCACAAACCTTGTTAAAACTCGAATCTCTAGAACACGGCACTAATCGAGTCGAAACCGACAACGAATTGAACGACTTGGATTCAAACACTTCTCTTCTTAGACCGCAAAATCGGAGAGATCTCGGCGTCCACAAATGCGCATTGGCGGCGACGATGCAGTCGGATCTGGTGATCGGCGAAGGAGAAGAGAGCGAGAGAGAGATTGCAGATTGCATTTTAGGAGAAACTGAGAGAAATTTGACGTGAGAGTGTGTTCTGGATTTGTTTTATAAGAGAGAAGGGGTTTAATGGAGCTTCGAAATGTCCGTTGGGAGTGGCGGACTTTACTATGTGAGGTCTTTCTATGTTTTGATGAACTAACTATTCCAACTAGAATTCACCCAAAGAACGAAAACAGAAGAGTGATGGATGTATAAAATTGTTGCCAGTGATCTAACATCGCCAAGCACCACGCACGCTAGCAATCGTGTAGGGATGTTAAATGAAACGATTCAAATTTGAGTCGGCTCAAATCCTCCGATGGAACGAGTCAAATTGGAAATCGCCAATTTGTTTTCATTGAATATGACATGTTTAATTGAATCACCTGGCGCACAACACTAACAAGCTTGCAAACCTTTGACTATGGAGTAACACTTAAAAGTGTGTCACCCCTCCAAATGACGATTTATCCACTAAGGCAAGATTGCCAAATCAAATATGGAAAAATTAAATATGATACATTTCAAAATTAAGAAACAAGGTTTATTACTTCAAAAATCAAATATTAATTAAATTTTTATTTATGAAATATTAAAAATATATTTTATTAATACAATATATTATGATCACAATTACGTGTTTATAAGTCACATATTATCCAACTAATTGCTCAAAAATTATTTTTCGGTTACAAATAAAAATTTTGGTGGGCCAATTTATTTTTCGATCACAAATTTTATAAGTCACAAGTTATTTCACGGTTACAAATCACAAATTTTATACATCACAACTTATTTCATGACCACAAATTATCAAATTAATTGGTCACATATTATTTATTTACCACAACACTCAAATAATTTGTCACAAACACTTTTTTCACCACCCCGAGCACCACCACCTCCAAAACCACCATCACCTCGCCAGCGTCACCATAGCACCCACAACACCACCACCATGCCCACAACACATCACCACCGCACAATGTACCACCCACAATACACCACCACCATATTCATCTACACCACACCACACCACACCACAACCACCACTCCCACCAAAAATCCGCCGTCGCCACCACACACTACCACCGCCTACGTCGCCACCACCTCAAAAACCACAACAAAACATGCTGCAAAATCACCACAAAAATCACTGCACAATGCTGCAAAATCACCATAGAAACCTCTACAAGCAGCGATGTGATTCGTAACGCTGGAGAAAAGTTCACATCGCTGCTGTGATCCGCAACGCCAGAGAAAAGTTCAAATCCACAAGTGACGCTGTGACCAGGCAAAGCCATTGAGGTGTAGTGCCACGCCTCAACTCCACAACGCAGAGCAACGCATCCGATGCTACATCCTCTTAGGCGAAGTGGTAGAGTTACGCATCCCTTGAGGCGAAGCAGCATCTGCAACTCCGATGCGCGCCTCAACATCAGAGTTGTAGTGTTGCATTGGAAGAGCGGGGAAATTATAGAAAGGGTATTAGGGTTTGGGGTGAATGAGGTAGGGTGGGTTGTGTAGATTAATTTAACTTGGGGTGGGGTGAGTGATTTTGGTAGGCGGTGGGTTTGTAAATTTATTTGATTTTATAAAATTATTTTTAATATTTAAAAATTATATTATCACCCGATTTTTGCATTAAAAAATTTTATATCTGAATTTTGAAATTGAAACTTTAAAATATCTCGTTGAGTGTAATTCACACGTCCAGTAACGTGATTCTTCAACTATGGGCCAAAGCCCTTGAAGCCCAATCAGTCTACATCATTGCCCGAAAAAGTAGGTTTGACAAACGTTCTCTCATAACCTTTTCGCTCATTTTAAATTTCATGCCCCAACACGATCCGAGCAATAGAGCATATGCCCGTGGCTCAATTTCCACCAACTAAAGGTTGAGGCCATAGGGGAATAAGTTCTACTAAAATATTAGAATATGATAAATGGTGTTAGGCATACAAAACTTAGTTTAAAGGACTCGGGTCTACTTAGAACAAAAAAGTGAATTCCGACCATTTGATAAAATCTAAAACAGAACAAATAAAACAAGTCAACTTGTAATTCTAATTGCAAAGTAGATAAGCAACAAATTTCGAGCCAACTTGTCTGAGTTGCACGTTGTCAGCAGAATATTTGTGTACTCGAACACCCTACAATTCATCCTGCAGAACAGAAGCCAAAAATGGAATATGAAATTAAACTACTGTAAAGCAAATGGTTAACCGTGAATTTGAAATAAACAATGATTGATGTTCTTACATGTACATCATCATCGACTGAGGCGTCTTCTGCATCATCATCAACATCGTCAGCTTCAGCATCGTCGGCATCATCATCTCCATCCTCAGCCTATGAAAAGAAAGGGTCTCGTAATCAGGATATACATAAAATATACGCATAGACTATATTAATCTTTGAAGAGAGGATTCACGTCTTACGTCAGAATCAACTGGATCATCCTTTGATTCCTATATAGAAAACAAAATGATGTTCAATAACGGAAAGATTAAAGAATCCACTCAACGACTCATATTAAGTGAGATTAAGTTACCTCTTCTTCTCTCTTCTTTTCTGCCTCATCAAAAGCAGCCTTCTCAGCCTGCAAAATTGACATAGTTCACGCGTCAATAGGCAGGTAAAATTTTCACCCATGTATGCAGGGAAAACTACTGTATTGAGTAAATATAGAAGATAAGATGCATTTGAAAACTAATGATGCCACGTACATCCTTTTGCTTTCCCCATGTTTCCTCGGCTAGCTTCTTAGCATATTCAGGGTCATCACTAATCAAAACATTGTCAAACAATGTTCCAGATTTCACCTGAAAATTTGTATAATTTACTCGAGAGATTTAATGAATTACATAACAAAAAATCATGTGAAAGGACAATCATTTCTTTTACCTGCCACAACTCAATGCCGACATACTTCAAATTTGGGAAAACGTAGAGATCTGGGTCATCCTTGAAATCTGGGATCATGACATTATCAAATTAGCATTAAAACTCCTGACGCTAGTGTGATGCACCCACACACTGAAAAGAGAAAATAGTGATGAACCTGGGTTATCAATCATTGGTGCCTTCCACTTGCCCTTGTAGTTTGGGTTCTTAAGTTTCTGGCAATGGCAGAAGCTAGTTATAAGAGTTTATTCCTCAAACAAGTCAAAAAACCTATATTTAGATTTCACAAACCTTTGGCTTCCATGGTCCCTTGTACTCGGGGTTGGGGATAGTTGGTGCAGTCCACTCACCATCCTCCTCGTCATCCCAGTCTTCAGGCTGTAATTGCAAAGCATCTTATTAAGTACATCGCTTAATTAATGGGTAAGCAGGGGAATGGAAATTAGCTTTAATTACCTTCTTGGCTTCAGGATCTGGAATCTCCTTTGGGATGTCATCATAACCCTGCAGCCATAGAAAATATATGACTTTTTATTGACTCATTACAATGTGGTTCTTTTTATTGCCAACATTTATTTGGAATATGGCAGAGGATACAGAATCACAGTTCTTACCTCTGGCTTCTTGTCTTCAGGGTCTGGGATGTATTCCTTGTCGTCCCAATCTTCAGGCTGTCATTGACATGTAGAAAGTAAATCACCAGAACATAAAGTAATAAGAGATACATCATCTAGAACAAAATTGTTATATAACTGGAACAACAGTTACCTTCTTGGCCTCCGGGTCCTTGATTGTCTTTGGTGGAAGTAGATCCCAGTCAGAGTACAAGCTTCCAGACTGCTTTTCTACATTGTCAATGAGGATGCTGTAAGTAGCATCTGGGCGCAGGATAAATGTATATACATGCGTCAGTTGGTCAGTCTCACATGGGACATCCTTCTTGATCAAATTATTTTTCCCACTGTATGTCAGAATAGCATGGACTTTCTTGGTAGTGTAGCCACAAATGTCTGGTCCAAACATGATGCTGCAGTCCACCACGTAATAAAACCAATCAGCAACTTCATCATGGACAACATTAACCCAGTGAGAACAGAAAAAACTACCCCAAGGAAGGCGTATATAGTGTAAAACCTGTATGGGGTGTCACCACCGAATTTCTTCTGATCGACTTCACCACTCAGCAATTTCATGTATCCACCGCCACAGTCAAGCTTTTGCTCATGCTTGACAGAGAACTGGAACACAAAGGTCTTCTCTTTGTTGCTGAATTCAGGGAACTCAGCTGAGATGGCATAAAACCTATGGTCCTCGCTGGTCTGGATACCTGGAGTTTGACAGAAGCTAACACCCCTTTAATTTTGTGTTTCATTATAAATAAATAACTACATACATATGTTGCAAACGCACATTACAAAACGAAAGTTTACCTTTGTCGTTCGGATCTCCATTCCATTTGCCAGAGGTGTAATTCCACTCTCCAGCCATGTTCTCATCTTTCTTCCATTCGGATTTAACCCAACGGTTTTCCCATCCATCTTCAAAATTTACCAAAAATACAAATCAGCACAAGAAAACAGATCCAAGAAGCAGTTAAAATTTTCATTTGATAAAAGGAAAAACTATTCAATCTGTTTTTGAGATCATTATATTAACAAAACAAGAAATACTCCAAACCATGAATGTAGGAATGTCATTTGTCCAAAGCAGACAGAACCCGACAACTTTAGCAACAAACACATGAAGTTCTCCCTTCCATATATTCAGTTACTTTCTGCTCCTTTCCTTTTTGTAATTTTGAAAAGTTTCCTTTACTATCACTCCTAAGGGAGCAAGAATCCCATGAATCATACAAAAGTTACTTTCACATGCATGCCAAGTACGGTCATCACTCGGACATACATAAATGTATCTGATTTTGCAGTAATTTTTACAAGAAATGTAATGTGAAAGGGGCTACATCATTACCGCACGATTATACTACGACGTGATATATATTCACTTTAGTTAAAACATATAAAACAAAAGCTCAACATATTACAAAAGTTTCATTCAAATTATAGCTCGAACATGAAATTTATCGCACAACTCGTCTAAATCAATTCAGCATTTTCAAAATCAGAGCACGAAAAATCGAAACAATAGTAAATTTGACATTTAAATTGACAAGAAGGAGAAAAATGTCATAGATCTAAACCAAAGCGTCGTAATTGCACACGCATTTAGACCTAGGGTCCATTCCTTCGTTAAAACGATCAGATCGATATGTATAACAGAAATTAACCTTCATCATCTACAAAATAGTGAAAATATCCATCATAAAAAAACCGTAAACTCATCAAGAGGACAGAAAATTAAATCACAGATAGCAGATTATTCAGATCTTCATTAATTAGGGAGAGAACACTACCATCGAAGCGTTCTTCGAAGAAAACTTCAGCAGATGAAATCGCCAAAAGCAGAGAGATAGCAATGGCTAGAGAGGGAAAGTCACGGCCTTTCATTGGTGCTCTTCTCTGTACTATCCCCATGGCGGTTTTAGAGAGAGAGAGAGAGAGACTGAGCGTACATTACAGTGAGAGCTGTTTTTATAAGTGAGTCTTTAAGCTGGGTTTACACTGAGTTCAACTCGGGTCTTGGATCCGATGTGGCATGATAGGATGAAATGGACGAATCAGAATTTCACAACGCATAAATCGCTGTCATTGATTTAACGTGGCATATCCTCATTGGGTTTCACATGGTGAAACTTGTACGATAAGACTTGGTCTAAAATGACGACTTTAACCTTTGATTTTGGCCTAGTTAGAGATTGGAAGTAATGAATGTCTGTGTTGGATGATTTTTTAATGCCCTTATATAAGCACAATTCATTTTTTGCCACACATCTCCTTTCCGTGATACTTTGGTCATGTTTGATTTGTCCAACTTTCCATGAAATTGGAAATGGAATTCCATCTTTG
>CAIGRP010014584.1:0-39447 GCA_903798385.1 Fraxinus cuspidata
GAATTAATAATAAGCGATCCATCCAAAGGTATCACCACTAGAACATCTTCTAGAAATCATCTAGGAAGTTGTGCATTCATTTTGCAAATTGAACCCAAAAATTTTAAAGAAGCCGAATTTGATGAATTTTGGATACTAGCAATGCAAGAAAAACTAAATCAATTTGAAAGAAGTCGTGTTTGGAATTTAGTTGCTAGACCAAATGATCAAACCGTAATAGACACAAAATGGGTCTTTAGAAATAAATGGGATGAAAATGGAACAATTATACGTAATAAGACTAGATTGGTGGCACAAGGTTACAATCAAAAAGAATGCATCAATTATGAGGAAACCTTTGCACCGGTTGCTAGATTAGAATTCATTCGCATGCTTCTTGCTTTTGCTTACCATGAAAATTTAACTCTTTATCAAATGGATACTAAAAGTGCATGTCTAAATGATTTCATTCAAGAAGAAGTTTTTGTTGAACAACCTCTCGATTTTAAAGATCATAAAAATTCGGACTATATTTTCGAATTTCGAAAAGCTCTTTATGGTCTAAAATAAGCCCCTAGGGCTTGGTACGAACGATTGAGAAAGTTTCTAATTTCAAATGATTTTTCAATTTGAAAAGCGAATACCATTCTTTTTGTTAGAACTCATAAGAAAGATATGGTCATTAGAATTAATAATAAGCGATCCATCCAAAGGTATCACCACTAGAACATCTTCTAGAAATCATCTAGGAAGTTGTGCATTCATTTTGCATATTGAACCCAAAAATTTTAAAGAAGCCGAATTTGATGAATTTTGGATACTAGCAATGCAAGAAAAACTAAATCAATTTGAAAGAAGTCGTGTTTGGGATTTAGTTGCTATACCAAATGATCAAATCGTAATAGACACAAAATGGGTCTTTAGAAGTAAATGGGATGAAAATGGAACAATTATACGTAATAAGACTAGATTGGTGGCACAAGGTTACAATCAAGAAGAAGGCATTAATTATGAGGAAATCTTTGCACTGGTTGCTAGATTAGAATTCATTCGCATGCTTCTTGCTTTTACTTGCCATGAAAATTTAACTCTTTATCAAATGGATATTAAAAGTGCATGTCTAAATGGTTTCATTCAAGAAGAAGTTTTTGTTGAACAACCTCTCGATTTTAAAGATCATAAAAATCCGGACTATATTTTCAAATTTCGAAAAGCTCTTTATGGTCTAAAATAAGCCCCTAGGGCTTGGTACGAACGATTGAGCAAGTTTCTAATTTCAAATGATTTTTCAATTCGAAAAGCGAATACCACTCTTTTTGTTAATTGAGTATTCTTTCTATACCAGTAAATTCAAATCTGTGTTGATGATATCATATTTGGTGCCACTAACATTCATCTTTGTGAAGAATTTTCAAGATGCATGAGCATGGAATTTGAAATGAGCATGATGGGAGAACTTAAATTCTTCATTGGTCTCCAAATTAAGCAAACTTGTGATGGAATTTTCATTAATCAAAGTAAGTATATTTTGGATATGCTCAAGAAATTCGACATGGATGATTTGAAGTCAATGAACACCTCTACGAGCTCATCCATAAAATTGGACAAGGATGAACAAGGTATGTCCGTTGATATAACAAAATATCGAGGTATGATCGGATCCCTTCTTTACTTAACCGCAAGTAGACACGATATTATGTTCAGTGTATGTCTATGTGCTAGATTTCAATCAAATCCTAAAGAATCACATTTTAAGGTCGTAAAATGAATCTTTAGATATCTTAGTGGTACTAGAACTTTGAAACTTTGGTATCCTAAGGGCACCCACATTGATCTACTTAGCTATTCGGATGCCGATTGGGCCGGACGCACAATCGATCGTAAAAGTACTAACGGAACTTGTCATTTTTTAGGTTTTGCTCTTGTATCATAGTTTAGCAAGAAACAAAACTCCGTTGCATTATCCACTGCCGAGGCCGAATATATCTCGGCTGCAAGTTGTAGTGCACAAGTTTTATGGATGAAACAAACTCTTAGTGATTATCACTTATCATTTGATAATACCCCCATCGTGTGTGATAATACTAGTGCTATTAACTTATCTAAAATTCCTATTTTGCACTTTAGGACGAAACATATTGAGATTCGACATCACTTTCTTAGAGACCATGCTAAAAAGGTGATACTGTGCAAGAATTTATAAACATGGGAAATTAATTAGCCGATATCTTCACAGAACCCCTAGCTCATGATCGATTCTCACATCTTAGAAGAGGTTTAGGCATAATTGATGAATTTTAAGTACATGATTGAAATTGCGGGCTCATATGCTTCTTTTTGTTTTTTTTTTAATCTATGTGCATCATATTAAAAAACAAACTCATCCGGACGAGGAATTGGATGTCCGGATCGTCCTTACCAGCGTTCGGTTTGGCAGAAAAATGTTTTGCCAAACTGGATGTCGGGATGGGTGAACCGGACGTCTGGCTCAGCATCTGCTGCAATTTTAAATCACGAAAAATGCCCTTCCTCCTTCATTTCTTCACTATTTCTCTCACTAAATCTCTTCTCCATCATTCAATTCTTCACCTCAAAACATCAATTATACTTTAATTTCACAAAACCCATCACTATTATATCCCTATTTTTCAAAAAAATTCACTTTCAATCTCCTATATTCACTTTTCACCCCCAAAAACTCGAACCCTAGTTTCTCCACACACACTCTCGATCTTCAAACATGGCAAGCTCTAGTTGGACGGGTAAAAGGCTCAAAAGCTCGGTGAGGCTCACTCACCTTCTTCATCCGATGAGGAATTCAACTCAAAACCCGATGAACCAGTCAACCCATTTGAAAAATCCCTCATTTTAATTGGTAAAAACGTTGATTTTGCCGATTTTACATTTGAAACACCCGCATTTCATATTAAGGATCTTTTCAAAAATATGAGATGGATTTTCATTGCAACAGTAAAAGAGCATGCATACCCATGACTTATGCAAGAATTCTACCATAGTATGTCAATTTCACGTTCAAATGAAGTCTCGTGTTTGATTAAAAACAAACGTGTTCTTATAAATAAAGCTCTCATTCGTGACATCTTAGAACTCAAGGTGTGTGAAACACAAATTTTTCTATACAAGGCAGACCCCACGCTTGACAGCTATGACCCTATCGAGGCTTATCGTCGCGTCATCGGGAGATTTTTTGAAAATATCACCAAAGTGAGTGCACATCAATTGACTCTTCAATGAAAGTTTTACACAATATTATTGCAAATGTTATCCTACCATGAAAAGGTCATCGAGATGAAGAAAGTTCATTTGATCTCTTCCTTTTCGATTCCTTTCTTGTCGGTAGGAAACTTGATTTTCCAACCATTGCATTAGGACTCGTGAAACTTGTCCATTCGTCACGAAATGTTAAACCTTTACCATATGATATGCTTCTCACAAAAATTTTCAAACATTTTCACATCTCATTAGATAGTGAAACATTTGTCCAACTTAAACCCACCAACACTATCAACATCAAAACACTTAAACGCATGAAAATCACAAAAGAACATGGTCAGTGGGTGACGCATACCAGGGGATTTGGCCCCACCTCGGGTCCATCAACTCTACCCTTTAAGGGTGACGATGATGATGTACAAGAAGCTCATGTTCCTCCCCATGACATTCCGGGGTCCAGTATTCCTCATTGTTTGGACAGTGACTTCACATTCACTGAGGATCAGTACAACCTTTTGAATAGCCGCATTGACTCTCTTACGTCCGCAGTTGATGGTCTCGACGGAATGTTCCATCGGGTACTCACTCAATAGGAAGTCATTCAAGCTTAACACAGCGATGCAGGATCAACAGAATGCTTTCTACGCCCACTTCTATGCTCGATTTCCTCCTCCACCTCCTCTGGAGTCCTAGTCATAGTTTAATCTTACATTTTCATGGATTTACTCATTATTTGCTTTACTATGGATATTTTCTCATATTTTGCTTCATGTTTACATTTTCCATTTGCTACATGTTGAATATTTCATTATGAATTTTCTTTGCTATGTTGCTATTTCCCTTTGACATTTCTTTGTCTTATGTTTTGCTTTATCTTCTCGTGTATATTTCTCTAATTCATGATCATTTTGCTTATGCCAAAAGAGGAAAAACATATGAACGATGGTATGCAAACTTAATGTGAATAAGAAAGGAGGAATTCTTGATCTATAAAATATAGGGAGAATAATATTGCAAATGCATGAATTATATGAGATAAAATATTCTTCTTATTGCAAATTATCTATTCGTTGTCATAATCAAAAAGGGGAAAATTGTTGACCTGTGGTCGATTTTATGTTTTGATTATAACAAATAAAGTATGTTTGTCTCTAATATTTTTATTTAAATCTTCATTGTTACATGTTGCGGACTAAATCAAATTGGAGATAAAATGAAAAGTTGTAGATCAAGAAAGCTCAAAATGGAAATCGATCATTCACAATCGAGTACTCACGCCAAATCAAACGGAGACAAACATTGTGCTATTTCAAAATCGAGCACTCGCGCCAAATTAATTGAAGATATTGAAACTATATGTTTTTAACTCGTTTGTAAAAGTAAAACACTTTAATTCAAAGCAATGACACATTGAAAGCTCAAGTGATAAATTTCGTATGCACGATAAAAATTCATTTCATTAAAGCGTTAGCACAAATATTATTTTTCAAAGGTAAGATTTTTAGCTTAATCTTGAATACTATTAAATCTCACTTACCTTGAAATATTTAGTAAAAATGTCATGCAAAAATCTACTAGCTGCTGTCAAAATTTTTACATTTTTGATTGATTTTCAAACAGCTGTTTTTTTTTTTTTGAACGTCCGGATGGGTCGTCCTGTTAGGCAGAAAATTTGGTTTTTCTCACTCTTATAAATACCAACTTATATGTCATTCATCATAACAACTAGAGAGCATTAAAGTGGGATTCTTTTGAGCAAAGTAGCATTGATTTCTCATCATATTTATTATTATCAAATCATTTTTGTTTGGATAAACTTTTGATTAAATCAATTCTTGAAAATCATTTAAACACAACAAAGTTTTTCTAAACCTAACACTTGAGCTCCACTCATTTTTATCTATTAAAGTGTGAGCATATTTCTCTTTTAGTACTTAATTGTGANAAACTTTTGATTAAATCAATTCTTGAAAATCATTTAAACACAACAAAGTTTTTCTAAACCTAACACTTGAGCTCCACTCATTTTTATCTATTAAAGTGTGAGCATATTTCTCTTTTAGTACTTAATTGTGATCATATCATTTATTAAGAGAGAAGCTTTCAACTTGTAAAATCAATTTTCTTTAAATTTGTGGGTCGTGTTGAGATCCCGAAAAACTCAACATTGTAAAATGATCGGTGATCATTGCTTGTAAATCAACGAAAGCGTTGTAAATGGTTGGATTGCACTACAAGTCAATCAACATAGTGAAATTGACATTGCTCGTGTCGGAGAGCTTGGTAACGTAGAACGTAGATTATGACATTGCTCACATGAGAGCTCAATAAGACAATATAGAATTATTACAAGTTGGAAACTTATGTATGATATGTAAATGGATTATCAAATAATTGGGTGAATTGATGTGACATGACTCTCAACGAATATTTTTATCTATAAAGAAAAATAATTACAATGTGAATGAAAATCTTTATCTAAATAATAAATAATTGTTACATGACCCGAAAGAAATTGATATCTACGAATTGAATTACAGATAATTGCCTGAATTGAAGTGATTCGATGCAAAAAAATTTCACCTTCTCTATCAGAATAGTTGCAAGTGATCATGTAGCTGAATTTTAAGTGGCAAACACTTTTTATTGTCTTTGTTGATTATAGTCTAATCACTCTAATGGACAAAGACTATCTGTTTAATTGTTTGTTTACCTGTCATTTACATATAACATTTGGTTAAAATGATTGATTTACATGTTTGATACAAATTAAAGATGTTAATTTAAGTCAAAGTTAACGACTAATTTTAATCACACATTTTATATTACCCACAATTTTTCAAACATATATTTTATCATTTTATTAAAATCTACTAAAAATCTGATTTTAATCTCTACTAAATAGGGGCTCGGTGAACGATTAAAAAAAGGATATAACTATTTATACATCTTTCTTTACAACTTAGTTTATAATGACTGAATTAAATGTGTGAGGTGTGAAAAATGGTATGAAATTGTATCATTTGTAAATTCGATAATCCAAAATATAAAGATGGGTGTACATACAACAATATTGATAAAAACATAACCTCGTGGATTCTAGGATAAGGGCGATTAAAATTTAAATTTCACTTTTATTTTTATATTATAATGTAATTAAAGAAATCCAAACAAGCTCTATTATCTTCAAACATGAATGCCATAGTTCAAAAAATTGACACGTTACACATGACTTATGCCACGTATCTGCTAAAACGTGTAGAATAATCAGCAGGCATGCAAAAGTCGTGGCTGTTCCCGGGTTGTTTCAATGTATGAGGTTTTTTGTCACCTTCCTTTTTC
The DNA here is from genome assembly GCA_903798385.1 of Fraxinus cuspidata. Taxonomy (NCBI): domain Eukaryota; kingdom Viridiplantae; phylum Streptophyta; class Magnoliopsida; order Lamiales; family Oleaceae; genus Fraxinus; species Fraxinus cuspidata. Next base: position 6,556 of record CAIGRP010014584.1, read on the forward strand.
TCCTTTTCTTTTTCAAGAGAAAAACACTTCATTAGAAGTGATTAAAAACTAGTTAATTTTAGATTTTTTATAAGGAAAAGTTGATTATAAAATATTAAAAAGTAAATTGTAAAGAAATTCAAATTATTGTAAAATAAAGGTGAATAATGCGTTGTTAAATTAATTTAAATTACTAAAGAGTAAATTATATTTGAAAAAATATTCTGCTAATTAGCACAAAACATCATTAGATTTCGAATATGAATTTTTCATTTTTTATAAAAAATTGGCGAGTCGTTCACCCCCACCAATTGATCCCATGGTCGTCTGGTCGAGCAGAGCTAAAGTATTTGTAAACGAGTTTACTTTTTTCATGTTCATAATTTGCAGACACGAATCTACGGGGGTACGCCCTCTCTTTTTCTAGTGTAAAATATTTTTTATATGTAAATTAATTTTTTCTACGTATTAGTCCGACTTGTAATTTAGTCCTGAATCCGTCTTGATAATTTGTTAAATCAAAAGTATTGTTTTCAGTTCTCTGGATTTATATGCACCATTTGAAACAATTATTTGCTATGAGCCATTTGTTTGGCTCATAGCGAAACACAATAATTTTAACGTATCTTAGTACTGTGCACGTATTTTTCTTGCACAAGATCAAAGACAAATTATTTGAGAAAAAAATACTGATTTTCAATATTGGTGTAAAAAAAAATTATCTAAGTTTTTTTTATATACATCAACTAACATTTAAACCAATTTCACTCTACAATACTTATTGTGATATATTTCAAATAATTTATTTTGATACTTTTCACATTTAAAAAGAGATTTGATTCAATTGAGAACATTGTTTTGCAATAAAAATGAATTTTACAATAATTAAACTTTAGGAGATTATTTCCTTTACAATAAATAAATAATTACTACTTAATATTTTATGCATTTGATCTCTCTTTATTTTTTCACTAAAATTCTGAAACTTTGCATTGTGGATCATAAATTTAATTATGTACAGAAGATGCTATTTACAGTACATGAAATGAATAAAAGACTACTTATCTTAGATATATAGATAGAGAATTTTAGATAGCGACACTAGTGCATTATGAACACATTAAATGAGGCAGTGTCAGAATTAATTCAGAGCAGCATTAATAATATTGAATTAAGTCTCATGGTGATTTCTGGATAGCGATGATAGTACATCATGAATATGTCAAATGAAACAATTTGAGAGAATTAATTCCAAGCAAGGATCCAATAATATATTAAATGTTGTAGTGATTTTTGAATGAGTAATGTTATTCATAGTCAGTAATAGTAATAGCAATCATATATGATAACTTATTATTTGAGTCATTATCGTATTATTTGAAGCAACATAATTACAAGAAATTAATACATCAAATAACAATTTGTCACATACGATGATTATTGCACTCGCTGACTATGAATAACATTATTCTTTTCTGAATAGTGACTTCAATACATTATTGAATGCGTTAAATGAGACAATGTGAGAATGTTTTTTTTAAGGAGCGATCTAATAATGAATTTAATCTTGAGGTGATTTTTTTGGATTTAGTACATTATAAATGTAATGTGTTAAATAAGACAATGTGGAAATGAATCCAGAATCTCAACCAACGGCCTAATAATGAAATAAATGTTGTGATTTCTGGATAGCTACATTAATATGCGTTAAACAAGACAATGTGAAAACTATTTATGAGCAACGATCAAATCAATAAGAATAAAGTTATTTAGTACTACTGGTGTCAATACCAATGGCAATTGCATGACATGAAATGATAGATTTACTTAAATGTAATGTTACATTATTAATTTAATTGAACATATCAAGTATATCCACCTAAATTAGTGTTCTAGCACCACTGATGCTAAATAACAATATTCAATAATAAATTAAATCTTGTGACAATTTCTAGATAGCAAATTTAGTTTTATTAATGCATTAAAGGAGAGCAGCGCTCTAAAAATGAATAAAATCTTATACAATCATAAAATAGACAACAATACGCACATGTTGTTTAGTCTGAGGTAGCTCATTTTAGTAATATCTTAGTACTCCCTTGCATATTTCTCTTGTGGTTGAAAATCAAGACTCGCTATAATGCGTTCCATACATGCAGTTTACTTCCTTTTTCATGGAAATGGGTTAAATCAAATATATTGAGAAAACGGTAAAAAGATCAAAGACAAATGATTTGGGAAAAAATGGTTGATTTTTATTGGTTGATCACGTGACCCACCGACTTTCAGGTGAGATTTGGGTATTTTGATTTAGAACTCTCCCATCATTTACAAATTACAACCCATTCGATCCAAAAACCTACGTTGATGTCCTACGATTCAATACCCATTTAGACTCCGCCGACCTCCGACTTAGACACTTGCTAAGTTCCGCAGCCGAGTATAAATAAAGGAGATACGAGCATGAAAGAAGAATTAAGAAGGGAAGAGAAAATGTACGCACATTTCTTAACTTTCATTTTTACCTCTTATTAAACGTGAGATTCAAGAAACGTTCATTCTGATGTATTAATTATTGGTTAAGAGATTCTATGAAATGGGTTTGTTGAAAGATTGGATTTTGATAGTGATGGACTCTATTGATTGATTTTTGTTTGGTTTTCACATAATCTTCTCCATAGATTTTGTATGTGACTTGTGATCTTCTTCCATCGGTGATTTCCCAATTTAGGGAGGGAAATAGATTAAAAGGTTTGATTTCAATCTGCTTCTCTTTCTTGTTTTGGTTTGTATGACATCGATCACTCATCATGTAAACTAATTTCACTCTACACATTAATTTCAATAGATTTCAATTTTTTTAAATAATTAAAAATATTAGAAAAATCTCGAATTCATAACATTACTTTTAAGAAAAGATTACGAATAATGTTACTCATTAACACTGATTACTTATAGATAGTTTTACGATACGAATTGATTTGTTATCTTAAATTTCATATATTAGATAATAATTAAGATGAAAAATGAATAAAGTCATTTAAATGCCATATCATTATTTATGTGTAACATTATTCCGTGTGTATATTCCTTTTTTATAAGATTTATTTATATGACTTGAAAAAATTATTATGAATTGGTTTCGTTTCCCCCAAAATTATTAGCGTGTGACACCGTATCATTAAATAGCCGTTTCATGCAGCTTACGACATCGTTTTAGGGATGCGAGCAGAATTATTACAACACATGAAAGGCACAGAGCACCCCTTTCACTTAAGAACCCTACACACAGACAGAAGCTCCACACACTCTCTCTCTAAACCTCGAGGTATTTTTCCATTTTCCATTCCAAGATCCATTTCACTTCTTTTAGCTAATCAAAAAGTCATGGTCGGTGATGTAGAGGAAAAAAAAGTAAAGAATTTTCATCCCTTTGATTCTTTACTTTTCAAAATTTCTGTACCCTTTTGAGATCTTACTTTTTAAGAAGTTGATGTTCGATCGAATTTTTCTTGCCATTTTTCACATTAGAAGGTTTTTTTAAGCCTTTTTGACTCTTCAGTTACTCATCAAGATTTTTTAGCCCTTTTGAAAAATCCACACGTTTATGTTATTTCTTGCTAATTTTTCAAACGAGGCTTCTTAGCTTTAACTGAAAGATTCTGCTTTCAGCTTTGCAGTTCATTTTTTCAAAGATTTGTTGTTTACTTATTTTCATTGAATTTTCTGATTATATCTGTTTTCATGTTGTAGGGAGAAGATGTTACGAGAGTTTGTTTCATTCGGGACCTTGATTCCGTGGAGCAATGGTTTCGTTGTAAGCTTGATGTAATTATTATCACGTTGTTAATATTTTAGTTAGACTGAGGGTTTTGTTAATATATAATCGGAGAAAAGAGTGTTGTTTCTTCTGTAGGTAATTTAATTCCGACTTTGCTTTCATTAGAACTTGTATAAACTAGAGTGCTGTGTAGCTGTAAAATGGATCAAGTTTTGGATTCAGAGTCAGTTCCTCCACCTGGGTCAATTGATAGGTCTAGGGTTTTGGATGTGAGGCCATTAAGATGTCTTGCCCCACAGTTTCCCACCCAATCCGGCATGTCTTCTGCTTCAACCCCTCAATCCACGCCATTTGTGTGTGTTCCACCAACCGGTCCCTTCCCAACTGGTGTCCGACCATTTTACCCTTTTATGGCTCCAAATGATTCTCAACAGATCCCGTTTGGTGCACCGAACCAACCAAGTTTTGGCAATGACATACCTGCTCCTGTTCCGTTGAATTCGTTTAGAACACCACCACCCCAAGCCAATGGGGGCACGGGGCGGTCTAAGAGGGCCTCGAAAGGGCAAAGGTCGGATTCTTTAGGCGTGGATGACGATAGTTACAGTGGCTACCAGAGTGACCAGTATATGGGTGAGTTTGGTGTGAATTCTGCTGATTTGGATGATGCCAGTTATTCTGGGAAGCGTAAGGGTCGGGCAAGGAAGAGGAGAGGTGATAATGGTGATGAATTAGATGTTGAATCTCTTGTCAATAGCTTCCTGACGTCATTCAAGCTTAGGGAATTTAATGATTACAGAAGAGCTAATGGCGATACTGAGGCAGTCGATAATATAATGTTGGCTTATGATTTGTTTCGGAGAAGGCTAACCCAGCTTGAAGAAGCTAAGGATTTGACTTCTGGGGTTGCTAGACGACCGGACCTGAAAGCTGGTGCACTCTTGATGACCAAAGGTGTTCGGACAAATAACACTAAGAGGATTGGGCATGTACCTGGGGTTGAAGTTGGCGACATTTTCTTCTTTAGGATGGAACTTTGCATTGTGGGGTTACATTTTCCAAGTATGGCAGGCATAGATTATATTAAAACTACCATGAATGAAGAAACTGTGGCGGTCAGTATTGTCTCTTCTGGAGGATATGATGATGAGGGGGAAGATGGAGATGTCTTGATTTACAGTGGCCATGGTGGATTGAAAGATGGACGAATGTCTGATCAGAAGCTTGAAAGGGGAAACCTTGCTCTGGAAAAGAGTCTACATCGTGCCAATGAAGTAAGAGTTATACGGGGGGTACCGGAGTTTCCCGGCGCAACTGTGAAGATATACGTTTATGATGGCCTTTACAAAGTTCAGGAGTCATGGGGTGAAAAAAATAGATCTGGATGCAATGTTTTTAAGTACAAGTTGGTTAGAGTACCCCGGCAACCTGAAGCTTTTACATTGTGGAAATCAATCCGACAATGGAAGGATGGAATTGCTAGAAGACCTGGGGTTGTCCTTCCTGATCTAACTTCAGGTGCAGAGACTCATCCCGTGTATCTTGTGAACGATGTTGATGATGAAAAGGGACCTGCTTATTTCACTTACGTCTGCAGTCTCATGTATTCCAAACCTTTTGCTACGCCTAAACCTTCTTTGGGCTGTCAATGCATGGGTGGATGTCAACCAGGTGGTACCAACTGCCCCTGCAATCAGAAAAATGGGGGCTATCTTCTCTATTCATCACTTGGGGTTCTTCTGGCTCACAAGTCTTTGATACACGAGTGTGGACCAACTTGCGCATGTCCTCCAAACTGTCGGAATCGAGTGTCTCAAGCAGGTCTGAAAGTACGCTTGGAGGTCTTTAAAACAAAAAACAGAGGTTGGGGGCTTAGATCTTGGGATGCCATCCGTGCTGGAGGTTTTATTTGTGAGTATGCGGGGGATGTCATAGATGCGTCGACTACAGGTGATTTTGAGACTGAAAATGAAGATAATTATATTTTTGATGCTACCCGCTCCTATGAGCCACTGGTGGCTATACAGGATGAAGATGATTGTAATGGTTCTAGAAAAATTCCATTTCCCCTTGTTATAAATGCAAAAAATAATGGAAATGTTGCTCGTTTCATGAACCATAGTTGTTCACCCAATGTGATCTGGCTTCCAGTTCTGCGTGAAAGTGATAATAACTCGTATATCCATATTGCTTTCTTTGCCATCCGACACATCTCTCCCATGCAAGAGCTAACATACGATTATGGGAGGGTCCCTACTCAGAAGGGCGACCATGGAAGAAAGAATTGTTTGTGCGGGTCTGTGAAATGCAGAGGGTACTTCAATTGACGATGCCAATTGCAATGAATAATAAATTTTCTTGGTGCTTGATTCCTCTAGGGAAAAAGGTTAGTTCTTCTGTTATTAAATTTTGATTATTTAAGTGTTACTTATTTTTAGATTCTCTCATTTTTAGTAATTCAAGAGTGGTGAATCTGAGAGTTACTTTTAAAGAAGAATTCATGGATTTTCTCAAGTGGGCCTTGGGTGCCGTATTTTATTTGGATGCTTATTTTCATTCATTGATAATATGCAAGTAATTTTGAATAAGAGGAGTGAGCCTTAACAAAAGATATTACACTTCTAACCTTAATTTCAATAGATTGTAATAGAAATTTTAAGATATCACAATATTTTGAAATTCACTAGACAGACAATTCTTAAGAAACAAACAGAACCTTGCGGGACTTGGCCGTGTTCTGATCATCTTGCCATTTTTCTTGTCCTCTTGTGTGGCTGCCTAATCTATGCTCACAAAAGAAAAAGCACTTTTACTTTGCTTTCATTTTTCTTCATTGCACAATGTGGTATTTGCAGTCGATGATATATCAAACTTTTGCATACTGATTGAATGTGTTTGAAGACTAATATGTACAGGTATAATACAGCGGCAAGGTGAATGTAGCTTTTGGTCGGTCCAAGGGTTCTTTTTTTGTGTTAATTTACCCAAGGAAATGGAGCTAGTAGAAGTGGATTCTTGCAATGTTGCTTTTTCCCCCCTCAGATGATCAGAAGTCGATTTTAGGAAATAGCTCGTCTCAAACTCTAATGTTTAATGACCCCAGCTTGTTTTGGCAATGGATATGTGACATATTCGTTATGGAACTTAATGAAGCTGAGTTCTTGTTTAACTTCTCCTGATGTCCTTTATTATCCCTTGGGCACCCTTTCTCTTATATTAGCGCTTTTTTTTTTTTTTTTTGATGTTTTAAATATATTTTATTTTGCGGTGAAGTAAAGGAGTTTGATATGAAGTTGTAAATTACCACTTGAAATATTATTTTTGATGAATCGGTGGTGCTAGATAGCATTCTTTTTTTTAAATATAAAATATTATAAAAAATTAAAGGAAGTATGGTTTCTGAGACTGATAATATACATTCCTAAGGATAAAATATTTCTGGAGTGGTATCAAACTATTTTAGTACTATATATGACTGCTAATTTAGCAAGGAATTGTGCTCGACCACGCTAGTAAATGTGTAATAATTTTTTGTAGTGGTTCATCATCGTAGTTGTTTTACACGTCATAATTTTTATTGTTTTATGCATCAAATCATTTATCATCACATTTGTTACAAATAGGATGACTATGTTAGTAAGAGACTGCAAATAACATTATTCTTTATAAAATATATACGTGCACTAATTTGCCAAATGGAATTTTTGTTTTTTCGTTGTAATTCGATTAAATTGTTTGTTGAAGTTTAATGAATGTTGACATAATGTTAAAATTTGAGGTTTTATTTTAAAAGATCAACTTTGTTAAGATGAGTGGTTCAAATCATTACGTGTTTAGTTTATATTTTCAATTTTTTTTCAATGTAAAATTTATCCTTTAGCTCTAAAATCCTCGATTTACAATGCATGATCCTTCACAAATTAAGAGTTGAAGTCGCGAAAGTTTATTTTAAGGAAAATCATTTCAGTTGTATTTTCCGTGTAAGATTTTGATGGTAGATTCAAGGATGGGGCAGGTGGTGGTTCAAGGTCCAGGTCAAGGTTTAAATTTGTAAGTTGTCCACGTGTACATACTGATTTTCATATATGATATGAGATATTATTGGGTCTGAATTTTTTTTACATAATAATAATGATGACTTCTCCACTCTCTTTTTGACGTTTCTGTATGTAAATTATTATGTAACAACATTATGTACAAATCTGATTATTCTAAATCTTTCGAATTTAGACGTATATGGACGTTTTCTTATTTTTATATTAAAGAAATTTAGCTCAAATGATCTCTAATATTGCCTCCTGTATTCAAATGGTCCCTAAGGTTATAATTTTTTGGCATGGACATCCACGACCTATATATTTTGGGGCACAATTCGTCCCTTTTAGGAGAAAATGACCAATGTACCCGTTATTTTAATTAGAAAAATTTGCAGTTAGGTCCATAACCTTCTGAATAGTTCAAATGCATCTTGAACATTTATTTAATAATATGTAATTTAGCTTACTAAATATAGCACTATAGTCGTGTTACTTAAATTTTCTTGAATGGAAAAAAAGTTAGTTATCGTGCTTGAAGTGTGTGCAATTGCTTTGTTATACGAAAATTTTGAATAAAAATTAAGATAAAGATATAACAAAATGACGTATATCATTTTACGAAATTCAATCAACCTCATTGTATTTTTATTTTACATAAAAATATAATTAAAGTTATAGTATTTTTAGTTAATAAAAAAAATAGATTCAGAACGTAGATCTTTCCTTTTTTGTTTTAACTATTAAATAATACTTAATAATAAAACTAATAATATTCATTAACAAGTTAGTTGGTTATAAATCAATTTACGAAGAGAATGGTAATGAGTATCATGTAATACATGAATAATTTTTATGATTTTTCAGTTAAAATTAATGTTAGATTTTGACTAAATTTATAAATCATTTATAAATTGGTTGCTTATAAATCATTTATGTACAAATTGGTTGCAAAGGGATTGTAAATTAATTCACAATAGTTCGTAAAATATACAAAACAAATTACATATATGATTAGTTTGGTCAATAAATTCTTAATTCTAGACGTAGAAATTCTTTTATTTAAAAAAAATGAAAAAGAAAAAAGAAGTATAGGATCCATTTGTACCTTTTGCAAATGTTAGAGAACCAATTACAATTTTTACTAATTAAAATTAAGGGTATATTGGTCTTTTTCCAAGAGAAGGATCAATTACTCACCAAAACACATAGGTTACTGCCTATATGCCAAGAAACAAAGTTTGGGACCATTTTCGCAATGATGGTAAAGGTAAGGGGCCCATTTTCGCCAAAATCTCGAAAAGGAAAAAAAAAAAAGGAAATATTAAAAACATGTCCGCTGAATAGCGCGTGTTTCAATTGTTGTACTAGCCGCGAAAAATCCGCTTAAAATGGAAAACCTCCAACTCTACCGTTGCAACTTCCAGGGGTCGAGGGAGGGAGGGAGGGAGATGAAATGAATTGTGTTTGAAGGATGCAGAGCAGGGGCAACTGGTATTGCACAAAAAGGTTAAAACAACAAAGAGAGAGAGAGAGAGAGAGAGAGATTGGTCTCTTCCTCTCCATGCTTCAACCGGGCCCGGCCCCTGTGGCGAAAATTTGATTTCTTCTCACCCATTGATGGATATTGTTTTGCATGTCAAATAGCAAAAGATAAAGGATTTTGATTAAAACAAGTCTTTGATGGGTAGGACTCAGAATCAAGATTTTGCCCCTCCCAGACCCGAAACAATGCTTTACCGTGTTTGGAAGGGTCGTAATGTAAGCCCTTTTTCTTGTTTCCTTTAATTCTTTTTATTTATATTATCATACTTTAGAGACTTTTTTATTTTATTTAATTCTCAGTATTGCTATTGTTAAATGATTTCTTGGGAATTTAAAGGGTTATTTTAATATTATCTTTGCTTTTTTGCTAGCAATTCTTGAACATAGATGCTGATGTTGTAGTATCAATTCATTTAATTTGTCGTGATCAATCATTTGTTGCTGTACAGGGTTGGATCCGCCTCCTGAAGAAAACTAAATTTTGTATAACAGATTTTTGCTATTATTTGTGGATAGCCTGGTAATCTTGTCTGATGTGTTTTTATGTGAGATTGATCGAGAAAACTTGCCGGGTCTTTATAATGATTGTAAATATTGACGGAAGAACCTGATTATTGCAACTAGCCTTGCTAGTGAATGGAAAATCAGTTGAAGGACAAAGCTCGTTTTGATGTATGGGTTTTCATTAGAGACTACATTACAGTATTGCAGGATGGTTATTTTGATTTGAAGTAGCATTGACGCCTGTGATTTCTAATTTTAAACTATGTCTTTTTTCGATGCCTGTGATTTGAAGTAGTATTGACTTAATCTATGCCATCCTTGTTCGTTCATAGTCTTCTGTGGTTTAACAATAATGAGATCCACAAATTTTTCGGTTGGATGTGATAAAATGTCTAAATTTTTTCATTAATAAGCTCTGGACATCTACAATTTTTGAGGTTTTACTTTGTGCATACTTGTCTTTGTTTTTATATTTGGGCAAGATAGTGCATAGCTTTCTCATTCGATCAGAAATAGAACTTCTCTTCTCTGTTTTTTTTTTAGTTTTTCCAATGCTTGAATTGTCACTCAATGGGTATATAACTATGATTAACCACTTGAATGAATGTTTCTGGAGAGTTCTTTTGTTTTCTTCAAAAATATAACTATTCTCAAGGCAAAAGGTACAGTATAACTTTCCTTGTATATTCTATCTTATTCACCTTTAACTTTCATCTTGCTACAATATACTGTTTGCTGAGCCTCTGAATTAAGCTGATTGACATGCTTATTTCCTTTAATCACTTACATTTATTCCTCAAACAGAGGAACATGGTGCAATCATTGCACGATCAGGGGAATGTATGTCTTCATTGCGGTGCTACAGCCTAATCTGTTAGAGCTTTATATGATGTTTGTGATATAAGGAAGTTGTAAGACACACGGATGATCACATATTCTCACTCCCATATTACTGAATCGGGATACCTTTGTAAAATATAAAATATAAGCATTTGAATTGTACCTAAGATCAACTCTAACTATATGTCTACCCACAGAATGTTGTAATCGTATATTCCTTCAATTATATTTCAGAAATTTTTGTGTGGCGGGAGATTGATCTTTGGTCCGGATGGGGCATCATGCCTTTTATCAACATTCTTGATAGGGGCCCCTGCATTAATATTCTGTATCAAAACACTTGTGAGGGTTCGAGGAGCTGACTTCTTGTATCGGCATGTTGTATTGATAGTGGGACTTGTCCTCACAATTTTGGTACGTATTCTGATATTGTTTTCAAGGAAAAATACAAAGAGATTAGGTTTTTGGTCTTAAAAATGCTGATTTTGCATTAAAAATAAAAATAAAAATTGAGACCTTTACAGGATTTGACCTTTCTCTTCATGACATCTTCAAGAGATCCGGGAATAATTCCTAGGAACTCACGGCCACCTGAATCAGATGAATCACTTTCTGCTTCATCTGTGGAGTGGATGAACAATGCAAATCCTGAGATGAAACTACCTAGAACAAAGGACATTTTTGTCAATGGCCACATAGTTAGAGTGAAGTTCTGTGACACTTGTTTGTTATATCGTCCACCTCGTGCTTCTCATTGCTCCATCTGCAACAATTGTGTCCAGAGGTTTGATCATCACTGTCCATGGGTGGGTCAGTGTGTTGGAGTTGTAAGTCTACCACTTATAGTTTATGCTAAGAAGTTCTCATTTCATTTACTTGTTATATATGATTATCTATAATGGTTTTGCTATTTACATTTTGTCCTCAGTAGGTCATCTTGTTTTACAAACTAATGCAATGAACACATTACCATTTTTCATTTATCATTTTAATGCCTCTTTGCTTTTTATCACTGAAAATGAATTTTGCATCAGTCAATTATTACTTCTGTATTGAAGGGAAGGCACCAAATTATCCAAAATTCTAAATCTTTAGTTTTGTCTGATTCTAGGTTACGACTAACAGCAATTTAATCTTTAGTGGCGTGGTAGTTTCTCAAATATACTTTTTTGTAAGGTTGTAAATGTTTGTATTTGGAAGTATGGATTTGGGACCTTGAAAGAGAATTTGGAAATATAAATTCAATTTCATTTTAAGTTTTTCAAAGACTGATTCTGAGGCATTAGAATTTGATAAATTCTCTAGAAATAGAATGACAAATGGTGATTTGTTACAGGTAAGGAGGTCCAGTAACCATTTCGGTTCATCTTGTGTTAGCATTCTTCCACATCATTATCACATAACTATCATCAGTCTTAATTACATTGTTACAAATAAATTTTTACTTCAGTTTCTTGATAAAAAAACTGCCTCCACCGTGTTTGATTTGGTGCAGCGAAACTACCGGACTTTCATCTTATTTATATCCACATCAACAATCTTGTGCATATACGTTTTCACGTTTTCTTTGTTGAACCTCCTTAAAGAATGGGGAGGTATATGGGATGCCATGTCAAGGGACGTTGTATCAGTCGTTCTAATGGCGTACTGCTTCGTTGTGGTGTGGTTTGTTGGTGGGCTTAGCGTCTTCCATTTCTATCTAATGTCCACAAACAAGGTTAGCTTCTTTCTTCATGGATTAATGATGTTTCGTGTCCTAAGAGTAATGAAAATTCTATGTTATATGATGATTATTTTTTTCTCTTTTTATAATTTCAATCAACTTATTAAGCCCTATTTGACAAACATACTTTTTAAACTCTTTTTTCTATATCCTCATTTTCAACCACACATTCGCACGATAAAATATTCTGCACGTAAATCCAAAATTTTTCCTAATTTTTAACCACACACTCTCTTAAAAATCACTATTCAAAACTCTTTTTTCCAAAAGTATGGTTGTCAAATAGGGGCAAAATTTACAACTTCCTTGTATGTTAAACTTGTCTCCAGAGCTTCCATTTATCAGATACCAACTATGCGATCATGCTGGAATGAATGTTGGCGAATTTTATCAAAAGGCCATTTTCACTAAAAAATAAATAAATCCGAATTCTAAAATTTTCCTTTAAAGGCCTTACCTAGACATCGATAATATATAATACAAAACAATGGTATTCGTTGATATTGTTTGGTATCATAAATTGAAATTTCTTTGATATTTATGAAGTGTCCATTATCTTAGCTTGGTTTATATTTGTTACAGATGACATATGAAAATTTCCGGTATCGTTATGATAAGAAAGAGAATCCATTTGATCGAGGGATGATAAAGAACCTCAAGGAAATCCTTTTCTCTAAGACAGCACCATTGCTGGTCAATTTTCGGGACATGGTCACCGAAGAAGATCATTCGATACTAGGATCCATAACAAAAAGATTTGGTGGTGATATTATCAACTCGAAGGAGAAGGACCTAGAAGTTGGTACCATTGGCAAGGACGGTAAGCCACTTCCGGATGTTCTGCAGAATTTGGACTACAATGGAATTGAAGACAGTTTGAAGAAGGACAAAGGAGGAAGCATCAACCTCGACCCTTATTTCTTTCCAACTGCTCATGTAGAAGAATTCGGTACTGGAGACAGTACAGTCGATGATAATGGGACTGAAACGAGTTCTCAGAGAAATTCATCTGCAGTGCTTCGAAGATAAGGTTATTTATTTCCTCGTCTTGAGAAATATGTTCACTGTGCATGTGCTAAATGGACAAGATAGTTTATGATGTGTAGTGCAAGTTAGTATTGTTTCTTGACAATCATATGAACTTATGCAACCAAGTGAACATTGTTCATTCAAAGATTTTACTTGTGTGAATTTGAGGATTTTGCTTCGCATTTTAGGGAATTTTAAGGTTCCGTTTTCACTTTGTTTTTGCTGTTATCTAGGTGACATCAAAATAAGTTTAAGTTGAATTTTGGCCAGATAGCACCAAAGAAGATGGAATTATTCCTTTTCTACAGCTACATCAAGGCAGTTTCTAGCCTGTGGCCGAATAATTATATATATTAAATATGATAAATGATACTTGTACAGATAAACTGCACGAACGATTTTACAAGTGTTGAGATGACAACACTTAATTGGTTGTTTTAACTTTGTTTCTTGTCCAAAATTCAATAAAATGTTGACATGTGGCATTCTCAATTTGTCGTACATGTAGCATTGTTCATTAAATATTGAAAAAAAAAGATAAAAACGAAGAAATTCAACTTAAATAATAAGAATGCAAATTAAAAAGTGGTGTACCTGCACAATGCATGAACAACAACTATTCTATTATAGTAGATGCTTTATAGCTTGTGTTTAAAATATAACACAATATTTATTCATTCAAACTATTGGTATATCCATTTGGCACTTCAAGAAACACTCTCCACTTTCTTGGCTTGAGAGTTAAATTTATACTTCCACCGTCGATTTGAGTCACAACAAATCAACAATACAGAATCCAACTACAGACGGAGGCTTCATTGCATCAGGTGGAATAGAATACATTATATAATTTTTCTTTTATTCAATTTGTCTAACTATGTGACTAATCACGTCCTTGATATTTTCTCAATTAACGTCATATTCAGCTACGAGGGATCCTATCATTTCAAAGCATAAATAATCCAAGAAACTTTTAAAGATTCGTTTGGGAGAGATTTTTCTAAAATCATTTTTAACTACACACACTATAAGATTTATAACTTTTGTTACTTTTTCACGACAATTTCTTCAAAAATTAAAAATAAATAAATAAATCAATTTTCACTTAAAATGTCCCCAAACAAATGCTAAATACCTAAAACAAAAATAAGGGACTCTAAAACCTTAATAAGGATTACAATTTTCCTTTTTTCGTTTTGACCCGGAAAATAAGGTCCATATTTAGACTTCCTCCCCAAAGAGATTGTTATTACTCTGAAAAAATGAGAAACAAGTTAGCTCCTGTTTGATAGTTATTACTCTTGAAAAAATGATGTTTTGATTGGTGATTTTTTTGAAAAGATTAAAATATAGGGAAAAAAATTTGAATATACATGTAAAATATTTTAATATTTATAAGTGATTGAAAATAAATATGAAAATTAAAAAACTAAAGTGACACCTTAGCTAAGCTGGAGAGAGAAACTGACACAAAATCAATTGTTTTAGTAAAATAGAGAATGCAAACGTAAATAAACAGTCAGAACAAATATTGTTCCTGGGAAAATCCGTCATGGGACAGAAATAGATGAGCTAAATGGCAGCTGGTTTCTTGATCATATCATAAACCATCTTCTCTCTAGACAACAGCACTCACCATTTTTCGATATTCAAACCAAGAATTGAAAAGATGGTTTATTCCAATAAATGGTTTTGGACTTGGTTGATCAAGAATTGAAAAGATTTAATTTTGAGGTCATTTTCTCATGTGGGCTGACGTAAAGAAAGCAATAAAGAGGGTTTTGTGATAGGAAATTAACTATAATTTGAATTTAGGGGTTGAGTGGGGTTGTTTGGTTTTTCTTCTTTTCTATGGACCAAGAAAAACCCAAACCAAATAGGCTTTATCAGGTTTGGAAGGGAAGCAATGTAAGTCCTTTTTTTTCTCCCTTCCTTGTGTCCTTTGGTTGATTATTTTTAGTGTGGTTGATCATTTAATGATAAAAGTGTTTCTTGAATCTTGTACAAGTACTCATATTGAACAAATAAATTAGATTGTTGGAATAAGGGGATTTGCATGCTTAGTTCAGTCCACTCCTTTTCTTTTCATGTTAATCAAGCTGCAGTGCATTTATGTTCACTACATGTTTGATGTTATTACCTAGTTTATTCTAGGCTTTAAACTTAGATGGTTACAAATGCATAGTAGCTGATTATCAACTATATCTTTTGAGGTTTTAGATTTTACTAAGAATGAATCATTTCATTATTGGAAAGTTAAGAGTGCAAAATGTCCTCTTCTATTTAAAATACTAAAATCTGATCTATTGTATTGCTCTGCGATCCTTGGGGTTATCTTTCCTCAGTTCCTCCTGCTATCTTATGGTAGGACTAGAACTTTGTTAGTGGTGAAAAATTGTGATATCTAGGACTATGAATGAGAATAATAATATTTTTAAACTATATCTAGATATTCGCAATTTCAATCAAAGGATGTGTACACACACCTGTGTGTAGCTGCACGCAATTATGTACTTTAATTACTTCTTAGTGAGAGAGGATACTGTTCAGTTGCTTGTTTTATATAGCTTATTTATTGTTGAGATTCTTTGTGATGTTGAATTTATGTAATTCGGAATAGAAATACATTTATTTTTATTGCACAGTTTGACATATCAAGCACTTATTGAAACTGACGTTCTTTTGAATGTTCCAGAATTTCTTATGTGGAGGAAGATTGGTCTTTGGTCCCGATGTGGCATCTTTGTTTTTATCCACATTCCTTATTGCATGTCCCGCGATTGCGTTTTGTACGAGAGTCTCGCTTGTTATCAGACAGCGTATCAAAGAAAACAAAGATGCCATTCCTTGGTATTCAGTACTTACTGTGGGAATCGTACTAACTGTTTTTGTAAGTAAATATTCATCATGGCAGAAGTCGGAAGTGTTTTTCTTATCGTTTTCAAGATTCAAATATTCTAATATGGTGACTAAGCATGCTACACTTGAAGTTGCTATATGGGAATGAATTGTCATTCCAGAAATTACTTTTCTTTGCTCATTATTGTTTATAGGAAAGTGCTGGATCGTATTCAATTCTTTAGGTTGTTGTGCATTTCATTGCATTGTAGTAATTACTGAGGATTTTTTTTTCTTTTTTTCCTTTTTGCCTCTTCGTCCTTTCCTATGTGTTTCAACTAGGGGAGTTAGTGGGAATATGTATCTCTATTACTTTTTGAAAGAATCTGCAGTATGCCATAATTTAATTTCAGTTCATGAAATCTTACCTGTAAAGAACGAATTCTCCAAGATCTTCATGGTTGAATCACTTGCTTCTCCATGCTCCAAAAATCAGCAAATTAACACTCCGAAGCTTCATGTTGATCACTCCAATGGTCCAGAACTCAATAACAATGAAAGGAGTCCATTACCCACAATCTAAGTGCGAAGTTTTGTGAGTTTTCAAGACAAAACTATGGTTGTAGGCCCTTTCGCCCTTTCCATTTTTGGTTTATTTTCAATACGAATTTTCCACCAGTTTCGGCCATTCCATCTCTCTCTTTTGTGTTAAGGGAGTTATTGGGAGTTGATGAAGGTTGAAGGAAGTTCCATATTTGAATTCATACTTCAAACCATCCCCTCCAATCCATTCTTGAGGGTCCGGTCAGCCCACATGGGTGAAGTGTTGCACGGACATTTCAACTAGGGTAGTGTGTCAGTGTCGACATGTGTTGGATACGACACTCATCGGACACTTTTCCATAATCATATTTTTTCTATATCGAAATATTATATATTTTAATTTAAGTTATTATTAAATAACAAATAAGTACTCATATATAAAATATTTCAACAAGAAAAATTAATAACAAGTATAAAATTAAATTTATATTCTCTCCTTGTTTGAGCCCCATTTTGGGGGAAAGTACACTTTAGAATAGTGATTAATAACAAGTATAAAATTAAATTTATACTATAACGGATTGTAAAATATGTAATCAATGTGTCGGCGACGTGCTGTGTTTGTACTTTTTTGAAAAATCACGTGTCGATATGTCGAACACATATCGTATCGGACACTCGTGTCCGTGTCGGTATGTTATAGGGCAAACATGACTCATTTTCCAACGCTTTTAAAATTGTGTAGTCCATGTGGATGAGTTGGACGGGACAAAATTAAAAATGAAAAATAAATTAAGATCTTGTACACTGGACTATCCAATGTCTAATACTCATACCAAACATGCCATAAATTAATTTCTGAATTCCTACCTTGAAGAAGAAAATATTTTCCGTGAATTTTGCTAAATACTTGCTAGAACTTTGATAGAAGATCCCTTGGAACAACTTATTCAACTAAGATAACCTGCCAATCTCGACTTCTCCTTGCAGGATATGCTGTTTCTATTCCTTACATCCAGTAGAGATCCTGGGATTATCTCTAGAAATACAACACCACCTGAATGTGATGAAACAGTTGAAATAAACACCCCTTCAATGGAGTGGGTCAATGGAAGAACTCCTCATTTGAAGCTTCCCCGGACGAAGGATGTGGTTGTGAATGGACACACTGTTAAAATGAAATACTGTGACACATGTTTGCTGTACCGTCCTCCCCGTGCTTCTCATTGCTCCATATGCAACAATTGTGTTCAGAGACTTGATCACCACTGTCCATGGGTTGGTCAATGCATTGGTATAGTAAGTATTCTGGCATGCGTAAAGAAATGCTGATGCTTTAAATAGACACCGTCTATTATTTTATCTTCAATATGTACTTATGAATGTATATGTCATGCGATATTTGTATAGTACCAATGTTAATGGCCATTGTATCTAAATACCTGCATAAGATTCTTTTTCGTTTTTGCATAAAGATGTGACGAACAGCATATTACATGTCTTTCCCTCTTCTATTATGAAAAATCAGGTATCTATTATGGAAAATCACACATATAGGGATATCCCTGCTTCAATTTCCATCCCGTAGCCTCACAATATTGCAGCTTCCTTTGCCGTACCTGTGATGTCTTATTTCAATTGGATTTTGATATATCTGGATGTTGAAATAGAGCACTTCTAAATATTGAAGATGTATATGACTTCAGAATCACATTTTTCTGAAGCACGAGCTAATAAGAACTTTCTGTTAACTTACATCGTGTTTATTAATCCTCATCCCTCGTGGAATTATTCTGAGTGGTGTGCAAATGTGGGTTCTGTTGCCCATGGAAGTCACCTTGTCCATTGTACAGTAATTAGGCCTTCTATGTTTTTTTGGATTGCACAATCTATGTCGTATGCTTTTTGTTTCTGTGAGCGTTTTTATATAAATCGCTGGAAAATGGAGAACTTTTTGAAGATACTATAATTCGAGTTTTTAAGCATTAAGATGATATTACCAGACTATTGCATGGTACATGAAATGATTTTCCAATTTGGTTTCATAGTACCTGTATGGGTACTTCATACTTCCTCTGCTCAAGTAACTATGGCATCTTTTGTGAATTGTTTGCAGCGTAATTATCGATTTTTCTACATGTTTGTATCTACATCAACGATCTTATGCATATATGTCTTTGTGGTCTCGTGGGTTGTTCTTCGCCAGAAAGGCAACTTGTTGAAAGCCATGTTAGGTGATATTTTATCAGCTATTCTCATCGTGTACTGCTTCATCACCTTTTGGTTTGTCGGTGGCCTTACAGTTTTCCACTTCTATCTGATTAGCACCAACCAGGTGATTGTTCTTCCAAAATGTACATGAGCATCGATTACTATTTAACTTATATGCTACTAAAGATGGTATAATAGGTTGGAATTCAAAGAAAAGAAGCCATTGACGCCTTGTTTTCTATGCTTTATCTCAATGTGAACTTTAGAATGACTTATTGTGTATAAACCTTTCCAACATTGGCGAATCTAGTATATCCTGGCAGTTAATAGTTAATCTATCCATTATCTAAACAAGTCGTGCAATCTCATATGCAGACTACATATGAGAACTTCCGGTACCGATATGATAGGAAGGAGAACCCATATAACAGAGGGACGATCAAAAACCTGAAAGAAGTCTTTTTCTCTAAAATCCCCCCTTCGATGGTTAATTTCAGAGCATATGTTCAGGTAGAGGAAATTATGGTTATGGAAGCGTTGGATCCTAATTTAACAGGAAGTATTGCTAGCTCTATGGAAAAAACTGATGTAGAAATGGGAGATAAATTTGCTGAGAATAACGGTGCTTCACTTCCAGAGATCTTACAAAATCTGGAATTCGTAGGCATTGAGGATAATATGAAACAGCAGGAAGGAAATGAAAGATATGATTCCAGTCCATTTCTCTTTTCGGCTGAACAAGAATTGCAGATCTCCTCAATCAAAGTTGGGGGAAATACAGAGGAGAATGAAATGAAACAGCAGGTAGAAAATGAAACAAGTGATTCCAGCCTGGTTCTCTTTTCGGCTGAACAAGAATTGGAGTCTGTAATTATCTCCCCAATCAAATATGGGGGATATGCAGAGGAGAAACATGATGAAGCAACATCGGATCCAACCACAGCATCAGTTCAAGCATAAAGTACAGGTAGCTTTCATTCTTTTCCTTTACCTGCTACTCGAGTTTTCTTTTTTTTTTTCTTTAAATCCCATATAAGGATTGTATTAGCCACCAAATTGCACGGACCTTTCTCCGCCATAAGCTCCAATATATGTTCTTATTGTCAAACTTTGTACGATTATATATTTTCAGCTTTTCCGTTAACCCATTCAAGATTTGCAAAAACCTTGGTGCCTTGATAGCCTAGGATGGAACAGTTTTTGCCTTGACTTAATTAGAATAGCAATTCTTGGACTCAACAAAACTAGCCCCATTTAAAGATTCTCCAACAGAGCCTCAAGTAGGGTAGTTATGACTCCAAAATCATACTCAAGATAAAAAAAAAAAAAATTATGCCGCATTACTCTAAAGGCATGGGGATTAAAATTAGATTTTTAGTAGATTGTAATAGAAATTTTTGGATGAAGAGCTATGGGCCCATAAAGATTTGGTTAATATTGATTGTTTGACTTTGACTTAGATTAAAATCTAATTTTAATCTGAAACAAACTGGGCCTTACAAACTGAAACAGAACATCCAGGTGCAAATGGCTATAGAAGCAAACAAAATAAATATTTGTTCCAGCCATGCAATCAAAAGAACAATCAGAACCAAAATAAATTTAACAATTCCATGTTACGGCTTCTATGGTAGTAGTTAATAATCCATGTATTTTTTTACTGCATTGACGCTGATCATTCTTCTCATGAGATTGATACTTGCAAGTTTCAACCATGTACTGGGTGAAGAAGCTATTAATTATATCATATGTAACTTTCATTTCATTTGAAATCAGAAGAGTACATATCATTTGACAGGTTTGATAAAAGGAGAAATCGGTACCCTTACCCCCTTCAAAGATTTGGATGCATGCGTCAGAAGATAGCCTGTCTGGTAGCGGGACAGGAAGCTCTCAAAATGTAGAGGATTTAATGTTGTTTAAACTAGTAGATAAATGAGATTCTTGCCGGCTTCAGAATTCTAGATACAATCTGGCAGCAGAAGTTCCAAAGTTGGAGGGCGAATTGTCGAAAATAATACAGGATCTTGCAGAATGAGAGAGAAATCCTGGAAGAGGGAAAATAGATAGGTTTGAAACATAGTTCTTTTGCTGTTCAACCCTTTTATCTTACATTTTCTCTCTCAGAGTTCAGTTTTCATTAAGAGTATGATAGGAAAATGTATGATACAAGAAACTCAGATTGACAGATTGTTTGTATGAATATAATTTAGATCCTATATTGATCTTTCAAGCTATGAATATGTACTCACCGTTGTGTCCTCCGAGCTAATTGCAACCTGTTTGTAGAGATGGCATTTGATTAGTCGCATTGCCCAAGCTATCTTTAGTTTATAATGATTATCTTTATTGTCAATAAATGATGTGCATGAAATTTTCGACTTGAAATTATGTATCCAGAGGAATTTACAGGAACATAATACAGCAGTGAATTTCAGGTTCATTGTCCAGTATTTTCTTAATATGTTTCTAAAAATTCCATTTTCTTGTGGGCTCTTGAATGAATTGGTCCTAAATCTTAATCCTAGTTTTTCTGAAAAAAGAAAAAAGAAAATCACATGTCAAGAAAATAGAAATATCTGCCAACAAGTTAAGGATGGCAACGGGACTGGTATGAGACGGGTCGGTCATTCCTACCTCCATCCCGTAGGGTATTTTTGTTACCTTGTCCATTCTCATACCCAATTAAAGTGGGGTTCGGGGGAGGGGTGAGGCGGGGCAGGTCCCTAGCCCCAATAAATTTTTCTTTTTATTTTTTGTTTTTATTTTTTTATGTCTTTAGTTAGTAAATATTATTACTTTTTTACTAATTTGTTAAAAACAATTTATGTTCTCATTAATAATGATGATAAATCTATTATTTTTGTTTGATGAAATAGAGGGTCTGGGACTATGTTCCCGTACCTGCCTCATACCCTTTTCGAGGTAATGATCCTCGTCCCGTTTACTAGATTAGACGGGTAATTCCCACCCCATTCAAGGCAAAACTACGAGTATCGGGTTGAACGAGTTTTTTTGCCATCTTTACAACAACCAGTGTGGAGAAGCGGACCAGATTTCGGGATGTGCTAGGGGTCAAACCCAGTTCATCACTTTCCGCAAGGCTCGGCCAAGGTGGGTTGAGCCGAGGCAGGCCTAAGGAATCGTCGTTCTCTTTTATTTCCTATTAATTTTGGTCCACATAGGTGGGTTGATCCAAGCTCGATTCGATTTATTTTGAAACCACTATATTGGAATGGCTTGACATACACCAGAAAAACAAAACCAACCTGGCAATTACGCAGTCCCATTGTATTGAAACGTGTCAAATTCCCACTTAGTTTCATAGATTTCATTGGATGAGATTAGATTCCAATCACTTTCATCCAAATTACATATAACCCCACATCTTATCTCTCCCCTCTTCGTTAGTCCCCCCTTTCCCACCAGAACAAGAACAGTACCATCAGTTCATCTTTCTGCTGCAAAATTTGCCCCGAAAATGGCAGCAGAAATGGCCTTAGTTAAACCCATATCAAAATTCAGTTCCACTATCCCAAGAATTGGAAACTCCCGATTGCCATGCACCCGATATTTCACCATCAAAATGTCATCCACCGTCCAGTCCCAGGCAGCAACTGTATCCAAAAAGAAAAAGGCTGGAAAACAAGAAATAAATGAAACCCTGCTGACTCCAAGATTTTACACCACAGATTTTGATGAAATGGAGCAGCTTTTTAACACAGAAATCAACAAGAATCTGAACATGTCTGAGTTTGAGGCTTTATTGCAGGAATTCAAGACTGATTTCAACCAGACTCACTTTGTAAGGAACAAGGAGTTCAAGGAGGCTGCTGATAAAATGGAGGGTCCTTTGAGGCAGATTTTTGTGGAGTTCTTAGAGAGGTCTTGCACTGCTGAGTTTTCTGGGTTCCTTCTCTACAAGGAGCTTGGGAGAAGGCTCAAGGTCGGACATTTTTCTGTTTCCATTTGACTCTTGCTATAATTTATGGGTTCTTCTAATTCAGCCATTATGCTCAATTTGGTGCTAATTTCGCGGAATGAATTTGAAATTGGGTCTCCAAATATATGTTTTCTTCACCATATATAAGCATTTTCAACTTGAAGAAAGTTTATATACAAGTACTTTGAGATTCATATATTATTGGGGACCGGTTACCATTTCAATTGGAATTTCACACTTTTGTATTTCCATATGTGCCCTAATTATAGAATCTCTTGTTTGGCTAAGCTTAAAAGACGTCCACTTAAAAGTAAGTTCACTAATAAGTAAATAAGTTATTTATGAAAATTGGGTTACTTACTTCCGATAGTAAGATAAAGAGTTAGTTTCAAGATAACATCATATTTGGCTAAGCCCCAAGGCCTCTTTTAAAAAGGGCTATTTTTGGCAGTATGACCATTACTGCTTTATTATTCTTTGAACTTCAATTTGTTCATACAAATTTATTGCGAATTTCGAAAGAGATTATCAATGTGGCTAACTTGTTTTCTATGATCCAGTTATTTCCCTTTTCATTGAATATGTTATTTGTAAAACACTCGTGGCAATCTATTTTCTTTTGCTCTTTTACTAAACCAAATTTCATTTGTCCTATTTCTTGCATTTCTTTCTCTAAAATCGCGACTAATTTCTGCTGCTCGTCAAGTCGTGCCAATAATTGCATTGTTGTTTTCCTATTACATTAATAGGAATTCCATAATTTGCTGCTGCAAGTAGTTAGGTCGCTGCTTTATTAAACTTCGTTTTAATAACTTGTATGAAAATTGCTTGTGCAGAAAACTAACCCTGTAGTAGCTGAGATTTTCTCACTTATGTCGAGGGATGAAGCTCGCCATGCGGGGTATACTCAATGCTTTTCTCTCTTTTGCTATCTCTGAGTCAAACATCTTAACCACATAATTCAAGGGTAGTTTTATGAGTTCTAAGAAAGTCGGGGTTATGATGGATTCTTGCAGGTTCTTGAATAAGGGTTTATCCGACTTCAATTTGGCACTCGACTTGGGTTTCCTTACAAAGGCAAGAAAATACACATTTTTCAAGCCCAAGTTCATTTTCTATGCAACTTATCTATCAGAGAAGATTGGATACTGGAGATACATAACGATATACAGGCATCTCAAGGAGAATCCAGATTACCAATGCTATCCAATTTTCAAGTACTTTGAAAACTGGTGCCAGGACGAGAATCGCCACGGTGATTTCTTCTCAGCTTTGATGAAGGCACAGCCACAGTTCCTGAACGACTGGAAGGCAAAACTGTGGGCACGCTTCTTCTGCCTCTCGGTAATTATAAGTCTAGAGGTTTTCTTTTGCAAATCGTATTGCTTGTTAATTGAGGGACAAAACAGATTTTCTCAGTCCTTAATCTGTAATCCTTTCTCAAATCTTGACAACATTATGCAGGTTTATGTGACAATGTACCTTAATGACTGCCAAAGAACAGCTTTCTATGAAGGCATTGGGCTAAACACCAAGGAATTTGACATGCACGTCATTATTGAGGTGAGGGTTTGTCCTTATTCCTCTTCTGCATTACTCCATATGCTAGTCATTTTTCTTCTGGTTCTCAGCCAGAGTTTTGTAAATATTTCATGTTGATTCGTTCAATTGTAATTCTCGGTCTTTTAGATACACGTCAAACGAACAAGAGAAGAAAAATGGAAAAGAAATGGATAATATAATTTCAAGTGTCTCGGGTCTCTTTCGAAAGAAACAAAAAATAAAGATTCTAATGGTATTTCGTCTGATGCTTCGTTCAAAGAAAATTTATTTAAACTGCAATTATCATATTTCATCAGATGATATTATTTTGAATGTTTCCAGTACATCTTCTCAAAAGTTTGTTAAGTTTGAATCCGATGTTTTCCAGTCCTCGGTAACTTTATAATGTTAACTTATTGGCAAAACTCAGTCCAAGCCGTCATGATCAACTCCCCAAAAGATTTGATTTCATGCTAAAACTCGTTTTTGTTTTTCCTGCAGACAAACCGCACAACAGCTAGAATTTTCCCAGCTGTGCCGGATGTTGAGAACCCAGAATTCAAGAGGAAATTAGATCGGATGGTGGAGATCAACGAGCAACTGATTGCAGTGGGACAGAGTCAAGACATTCCCTTGGTGAAGAACTTGAAGAGGATACCAATCATTTCAGCTCTGGCTTCTGAGATATTGGCTGCATATCTCATGAAACCCATTGAATCTGGTTCTGTTGACTTTGCAGAGTTTGAACCACAACTTGTTTACTGATCTATTCCTGTATTCAATTCTCAATTTTACAGAGTACTCTGTTTATTGTAATTACAAGGATAGTTTGATGATACTGAGTAAACATTTGTTATGCACTGAGAGTATTCTCCTACCACTTTCTGTAATGCTAGGATGTGTGTTTGCCAAGTGACATGATCACACATCAGATTTTTGACAAATTCTGCGATGGCACGATATGTTGCAGAATGATGAAATGAACCCAGAATTTCTGGAATCGATCTAATCATTCATCCCGAGCCCCCTGTGTATTCACACAGATTTGTGCGTGTGCGGAGTGTTAGATAGAGATACATTAGGGTCACTACAATTGCATTGAACCCAAAACAGCAATGTACACATAATTCTGCAAGCCTATTTTATATGTAATTGCATCAGAATACCAACAATTCTATTACACACACAATTGATCTATTGTCTTTTCATTCTGATTTTCCGGACTTCACCTTTGGTCTCATGTCCTTCTCGGGTCGTACTATTACTCTAAATGCCCACACTGCTGCCAAAGTCGCCTCCATAGGAGCAAGCCAGTAAACAATTAAATGCTCCTTGCTTAAATGTTCCCTGCGTGCAAAAGCCCACCCCATTACCTGAGAGATGCAATTAGATTTTACTCAATGCTCATTCAAGTGTCATGCATTCAACACAATTCAGCAGTAAGCATAGATTACGTTTAGAATGAATAAGTACTTACAGAGGCTGGATTCATGCATCCTCCAGTCAGATCAGAGCCGAGCATGTGAAGAGTGAGCTTCGAGACGCTTGAGATCCAAGTCTTCATGAAGAAACTTCCAGGAATTTTTCTCGAGAGCCCTTGGGATATAATTACAATTCCAAACGTCAAAAAACCTTCAGTCAATGCACCTTGAGCTATGCCAACATTCAGACGTGGCCCACGTCCTATCTGGAAATGCCGCAAGAATGAGCCTAACCCCATAAATAGACCCCAAAACCTGTAAAAGAGAAATGGAAGAACAAAAATAAGGGTAAGCTCCAGTAAACAACTAAACCATCTTTAACTCAACTTCCAGACGACTATCAGATGATTATGCATAAACTGGGAGTTTTGGAACATTTATTTAATGAACACCATGTCATTCTTCTTCACAACCTGTCTGAGGGTCTTGCTGGAGGGCGTCGATCCATTCATAGTGTGCATGTAAAAACTAACAGAAGCAACAAAATGGGAAAAAGGGAAATTCTCTAAATTAGTAAAGATAATGGAACACTGAGTGGTGAAAAGAATTCAATTAGTTGAGATTTGAGAAAGACGTCGAATTGGGAATCGTGGATAAGAGAGTCCTACATGGAGATATAAAATAAGCCTCAAAGAATTGCCAAGTTAACAAGATATCTCCACTGTCCACTTCTTCCACAAGTACCGTATTGTAAGTTAGACCTCTCAATCATATTGCAAGTGCAAGTTTATTCCACAAGTACTGTATTGTAAGTTAGACCTCTCAATCATATTGCAAGTGCAAGTTTATTGAGCAAACAAATCTTGAAATCTGCAAGCTCATTTTTTAAGTGTTTAACGGATTGAATTGCTCGTTGAAGTTTAATTGCGTATGATACCATGTTAAGACCTAAGTTTCCATCTTAATAGGCCAACAAGAGGAGTAGCCGTAACCCTTATAAATTCATCTATGTTTTCATCTTTATCTGAAGTGGGTTTTTATACTGAGACATGCCTACCATGTATATGGTTACAGATAATCAATCAATTCACTTTCCGAACAAAAGATAGAAGATATTTACTGAAATTCCCAGATTAATATAAGTTGCAGGCCCTAATCAAATTTACAATTAACCCAAAAGCATGAAGTACTGAAAATAAAGAAAAGAACCATCAATCTAACTTCTCTAATTCAATGTCCCTCATAAGAAAATGTCAATATTTCCTAAAACAAACGGTCACAAAGAACAAGATCTAAAACAATTGTGTTTAGCGAACCTGAACAGGAATTCTGGCTCCGACAGTGAAGAGGAAATTACTGAAATCCCCAGAAATGGCGGAGGACAAGACGGTGAGGGGGTTGTAGGCCCCACCCTTGGTAGATTTGGCCAAGAATGCAAAGAAGAACATGTTGACGATGGAGATTCCATACCTTAAAATTTCGCCCTTCAAATCATGGGAGCCATAACCCAATATTTTAAACACAAAATTCTTGATGAGCACACTGGACCAAACGCACATGAAAGACATCAAGAAATCCGACACCATCAGCCGCCTCCCTCTTAAGGCCGCCATGGTTGGTCCTGGGTGCTCTCCTCTCTCTCTCTCTCTCTCTCTCTCTCACACACACACACACTTGAATCTGAAAGGAGCTATTGGCTGGGAATATCCGAGTTCCACTTTACATATACACCATGTTTGTCGGGTTTTGTTCCATTAACTTAAAAAAACTTGCCTACGATTATTAAATGCAAATGGACGAGTAAAAAGTTTCATTGGTAACCTAACTTAACACATCGTCACGTTGTGGTCACTGAACTTCATTTTGTATCTGAACAGTAATCGAACTTACACGAGTAAAAAGTTTCATTGGTCACCTAACTTAACACATCGTCACGTTGTGGTCACTGAACTTCATTTTGCGTCTGAACAGTAATCGAACTTACACGAAGTGAACTCCATCCATCAATCCAAGAACATCCGTTTGAAGGTCGTCTGAGGTGGCATAACGGCGTCCTCGGTGGCAAGAGACGGCGTGAAAACTTCACCCACGTAATCCCCTTTTCCCTTCTTCAGCTTGTGCATACATTTCAAACCTTAAAATCAACCTACCCATTTCCCCTAATTTTGAAATCACGAACCCTAAACCAATTTGAAAACCCTTGATTGTTCTCCCTCAATTTGATTGTTCAGAAATTACAGTTTGGCTTATATATGGGGGAGAACAATCAGGTGTTTTCAAATTGGTTTAGGGTTCGCAATTTCAAAATTAGGGAAAATTGGTAGGTTGATTTTAGGGTTTGAAATGTATGCACAAGCTGAAGACGAGAAAAGGGGATTACGTGGCTAGAGTTTTCACACCGTCTCTTGCCACCGGGGACGCCGTTATGCCATCTCAGACCTTCAAACGGATGTTCTTGGAGTGATGGATGGAGCTCCCTTCGTGTAAGGTCGATTACTGTTCAGACGCAAAATGAGTGACGATGTGTTAAGTTAGGTGACCAATGTGTTCTTCCATGGTTCCAAACAACAATTCCTTAGCATATCGCCTCATCTTGTTGGCTACATTTCTACTTATTTCTGTCTTCAAATCATCCTTCACAGTCGCCAATATGGACTTTGTTTTCCAATCGGGGTCCGCCTTGAATTGTTCAATATATCTATTTGTCAAGAAGATATATTTGCAATGTCTATCGTTTTGGCTCCGTGTGCATGTGTGCTCGGCCATGTAAGACTTCACTTGCACTGTATCTGTCGTACTCAACTTCGAGGCCCATATCCTCCAATTACACCCCAGTTTGCAAACTCCTTGAGCTCGTTTTCTGTCATTACACTTAAACTTCACATTGTAACCATTTAGAGCGCCATAGTTTCTCACTGCAATCCGAAACTCTTAGCCGTTATGCCACCTCAGACGACCTTCAAACGGATGTTCTTGGATTGATGGATGGAGTTCACTTCGTGTAAGTTCGATTACTGTTCAGACGCAAAATGAAGTTCAGTGACCACAATGTGACGATGTGTTAAGTTAGGTGACCAATGTGTTCTTCCATGGTTCCAAACAACAATTCCTTAGCATATCGCCTCATCTTGTTGGCCACATTTCTACTTATTTCCGTCTTCAAATCATCCTTCACAGTCGCCAATATGGACTTTGTTTTCCAATCGGGGTCCGCCTTGAATTGTTCAATATATCTATTTGTCAAGAAGATATAGTTGCAATGTCTATCGTTTTGGCTCCGTGTGCATGTGTGCTCGGCCATGTAAGACTTCACTTGCATTGTATCTGTCGTACTCAACTTCGAGGCCCATATCCTCCAATTACACCCCAGTTTGCAAACTCCTTGAGCTCGTTTTCTGTCATTACACTTTAACTTCACATTGTAACCATTTAGAGCGCCATATTTTCTCACTGCAATCCGAAACTCTTCCATTGACCGAAAGAGTTGTCCAACCTCAAATTACGGATTTCTCATATCCGTCTCAGCAAAAAATTCTGGAAAGCGATAACCATCCTCTTCGTCCGAATAACAAGCCAATAATAACTCCTCAGATGATGGATAATCCAAGTCGTCGTCTCCCACCTCCCCTGCATTCATCTCTACTCTATCATTTCTGGCTTCATTCATATCCGATCCAATTTCGATGCCATTTGTCACATTGCGGTCGTACAACAAATCATCCTCTTCAGAAGCCATGTCAACCTCAGAATGAACGAAATCAGGATCTTCTTCATAACCTGTCAAACAAATTGAAAACAATGAAATTATCTACCTCTGCATAAGTAATAACTGCTCACCAATACATGTGTACAGAGTAAACTTTTCTCCAAGCCATTAGAAATCTATGCACATTTCACAGCAAATGAATCAGTTAAAAGAAAGCAAAACTTCAGTTAGAACAGAGGATGACAAGTTAAGATAGGCAGTGTGAAATGCAGTGCAGATGAAATACCACATGAGTTCAACAACTCCCTTATATATCTTCCAGAACATCCAAAATGATTCTTAACAATCACTTCATGAATTACATAAGAATCGAATAAAGGGTGGGATCTTTACCACAGTCTGCTGCCTCCATGTTCAAATCGACACTCCCTCTCAGATGTGGTGCTGTGCATAGGTAGGGGATCAATTTGTGTAGAGTTAATTTTTTCAATCACGGGTTGGGCGATTACGGTTCGCGCTTTGGGGATTGAAGTGTAGGAATGGAACGAAATCGAACAAACACCTGGGTCTGGTGTTACTTGGACGACGACGACTTCAGCCAAACTATAATTTCTGAACAATCGAAATGGGGGAGAACAATCAAGGGTTTTCAAATTGGTTTAGGGTTCGTGATTTCAAAATTAGGGGAAATGAGTAGGTTGATTTTAAGGTTTGAAATGTATGCACAAGCTAAAGACGGGAAAAGGGGATTAAGAGCTGGAGTTTTCACGCCGTCTCTTGCCACAGAGGACGCCGTTATGCCACCTCAGACGACCTTCAAACGGATGTTCTTGGAGTGATTGATGGAGCTCACTTCGTGTAAGTTCGATTACTGTTCAAACGCAAAATGAAGTTCAGTCACCACAACGTGACGATGTGTTAAGTTAGGTGACCAATGAAACTTTTTACTCGCAAATGGACATCCATTTTTTTTTTTTGCAAATAACTATTTCTTTTATGAAAAATGCTAAATGTACATGGGAGTTACACTCCCCTCACTGGGGCACAGCCAATAAAATAATCATGAACCCCCGAGGGGGGCGTGTACACGGAATGTCAACTCCCGTCTACGTGTAGTAAAACCGTTCTTTTATTACCACAAGACCCACTCAGTGATCCCGACTATCTCCAAAAGAGCAGGATTTTTCCCATGTGATGATTGAATTAGAATAGTAGCAAAAAATGATATATATATATATATAATTAAGCAAATGTTTAATACAAATTAAAATTTAGATTTTAACCTAAATTAAAGTCAATATCTAATTTTAATTACATATTTTATAGGTTCACAATTTTTCAACCATACTATTCATCAACTTTTAAAAATATATACTATAAATTTGATTTTAATATCCATCAAACATAGATTAATTAGAAAATTTGTTTTACCATACGTTAAATTTGGAATCCCCCACACCCATGTAAGTATCAATATGTGTAGTAGGAGAAATGTTATTTTATGCCTCAATCGAAATGGCTTATTTGTTTCACGTCCACGTCCGCTAATCTTATCTAGTTTTGCTCATCCATGTCAAAGTGTTCTTTGATTGAGAGTATGTTTAAGTTCTATTTTATTTTTTTTCAAAAAATGTATTTTGGAATAATGATTTAATGGAGAATATGTAGTTAAAAAATAAGATTTTTTTTTTGGATTTGCATATAATATTGTTTTATGAAAAATGTGTAATAGAAAATAAAATAGAAAAAATGTATTTTTGAAATAATGGGTACCAAACAAGAGTTAAGTGAATATGTTTCATCCTCACAAATCAATCGGATGAAAAAAATTTCACATGATTAAAACGACCTTTTTAAAATAATGGTAAATTAAACATTTCAGGTGAGTATTTTTTTTTCTTTAATGTCCTTGTTTGATAATCATTATTTCAAAATTCTTTATTTTATATATTATTTTTAATCACACATTCATATAATAAAATATTCTATATGTAAATCTATTTTTTTTTTTACTTTTTTTACCACACGGTCTCAAAATATTCACTATTCAAAACTTTTTTTTTACCAAATAATGGGTATCAAACAGGGACTTTATAAATAAATCCTTCAAAAATTCTCACCTTTTTTCATATTATTTTTATTTTTCGAATCTTACTACTTTTTTATATTCAATATGAGTGGTGCATTCAATTGAAACTTATAAAAAAATTTAAAATTTATAAGGAATATTTAATATAATTTTTTTAAAACTCTCTAAAAGTATTGATATGTATTCAATTAAAACTATGGGGAATAAAAAAATGTCCATAATTTTAAGGTATTAGCTTTAAGCAAGTTTCAACACAAGATTTTGGGAGACTTAAAAAAAAAGATGGTTTTTAATGTATTTTTTTCTGTCTTTTCTATGTCTCTTTCTACGAACGTTGGAGTCATGATTAAAAAATTATTATTTTTCTTCTACTGGTCATATTTCTACTCTCTCTCTCTCTATTTCTTCTCATTTTCTTCGAAAAAAGATAAAATCATAATTAAAAAAAATTCTTATGACATTTTTTTTTCTTTTTTCATTCAATTTTTCATTTAAAATATCAATTTTTAATTAAATTATATAAGATTTCATATAAAAAGAATAATTTTGTAACTAAAATTTAAATATATTTATTGGTTGTTTACTTTCTGCAAGTATGACATATTGATAATACTGGATATCAAATATATTTTTTTATCAAAGAATACTAAGATTATGTATTAATTATATTTTAATTACTTATTTAATTAGTGATTCTATTTTTTTTTAAAATTAAACATATTTTTATAACATTGGGGAAGGGTAAAGGGCTGAGATATAGGGGATCCAACCTCCACATTCTATTTTTAAAATTCTCTGTGTTAGATATATTTTAAATGAGAGTCTTCAAACAAATTCATAAAAATTCACAAATTCCAAAAAATGCACCAATTAAAAAAAATCTTCTAAAGTCGAGTTAACTGACCCAATAATCATTGAATTTATGTCTGTGCTCAATGAAGTTTAAAATATTGAGTTTCGGATCCAAACATTAGAGGTTTCTATTTGGCATAACATTTAGGGTCCGTTTGATTGTAAGGGTGGAAAATAGGTGGAAAGAAAATGAATTACATAGAAAATAATTGCCTAGAACTTGTTTTCTAGTGAATTGTTAATTAAGTGTGTTTGATTGGTAAAATTTTCCACCTAGAAAATTTTTGAAATTTTGGATATTTTTGTTCACGT
>CAIGRP010014585.1:0-26769 GCA_903798385.1 Fraxinus cuspidata
AAGCTTGGGCAATAAGGATCACCCTAATTTTGAGCTACTTAGTAGCTTGGGCGATATGGGGCCTCCGTTAATAATTTTGTTTCCAGGTACTGTTTTAGGGCTCTTCATGTTCTCTTTTGGGCCCATCTTCCAAACTTCCTACTTGGGTTTCCGTTTTTGGACCATTTAATTGGGCCTCAGTTTTATGCTTCAACACCCATTTTAAAGCATGCTAACAATATATTTGAATGAAAATCAAGATTAAAGACAATATTTCCGATTAATAAAATATTAAAAATAGGAGTGGGGAAGAAACAAATTAAGAATATAATCGTTGCTTTGACAAAACTCACAAATACACAAAGTCGTTGACAAATAATAATATGATGAGTTGAGTTTATCATCCAACGAGGAATAACTGTTAACTATAAATTACTAATTTGTATCAAATTTAATGTTTGTAATACAAAAGTGTGGATTTGTTTGTATTTATTCTAACTTAAACTAAGAGTGTGTAATGAATTGGTTTTTCTCAAATAATGAGATAAATACATTGAATTTCAGAATCCACCTATTAAGTTCCATTTTCTATTTTCAAATAATGCAATTTAGTATTTGTTTGAGCCCTTTTTTTTTAAATTCATTTTCAACCACACATTCTCCAATAAAATAATATTACATGTAAATAGAAAACTTTTTAGAATTTTTAACCATACATTCTCCAAAAATCGCTATTCAAAATTTTCTTTCAAAATGGGATTTAAACAAGGGCAAGTGATCTTCAAGTGTTCATCCGAAGCAAGACTATATTCTATTCCTAGTCCGAATTCGTATGCAAAGATAGCATTCAATCACATGATTTATCACACTTGATTGCAAACGCAATAAAATATTATTCCTAATACTTACTGTACATATGTCAAATATGCAGTGTTCTATTTTGTTGTAAGTCCATCAATACTACAATAAGCATCAAATTGTCGAAATGGTGATCAAGTATTCAAACAATGAAACAAGAATGCATAATTAATAAAGAACACAAAAATAAATTAAATTTACTGAAGTCTCGTATTGAAAATATTTATTAAAAGGTTTTATCATTCATCCAATACACAAAAATCTTAGCATAGCACTATCACATCCAAATTATATAAAAAGATACAAAAGGCATCACCTGAAGTAAAGAAATCAATGAAGAACTTGAAAACTCAATTCCTTGCACTCTACACTTCAATCCGAGCTTTGCACTTGCAATTCTTATTGTAAATTCACTTGTTCTTCTGTTGTTCTCTATTCCGGACAGCCTTTAGGTCATATAGAATGCAAAAAGATATCATTAACAAACTTGCCAAGGAAATAACATTTCTTTTACCGAATTTATTCTAGGCACATGCCTAGTTAAAGATGAGGCGCATGCCTTTAAGAGGCCATGAAACTTCATATGGTCAAGGGGGATTGGTCAAGGTGTGCATGACCTGCAGAGCTAAGTGCGCGCTATATTTGAGACATAGGGGCTAATTTTACAAATTGGTCCCTGAAGTTTCCTTCCCATGCATTTTCGTCCTTTCACTCAACTTTGTTGTTTTCATCGAGTTTTTCCTAGCGAACATAATTCACATCAAATTAAGATATATTTTATCAAAATAATCAATAGTTATCCTAGTTTATCGGCCTAGATAAGTGTACACTTATAAAATACCCCCAAACTTGAATCTTTGTTTGTCCTCAATCAAAACATTGCCTAATTCTAACAAAATTTGGTCAGATAAGTTGTCTTTAGTCTCAATATTGAAAGTTCTATGTCAAAAAATATAAACGGCTTCGTAGCAAAAATATTTAGAGTTAACTTCCATCTATCCAATGCGAAAGTAGCTTGTGTGTGTGAAGATTCATGCAGAACACCACAAGTTCATGAATAGTTCAAGTCTTGACCTTTAATATTCAAATGTTTTCTTTCTTCACTTGTGGGATATACACCTCGAAACTTATGCTTTTCACTCATTTTTACAAGGTATGTTATTAGATTGAAATAAATTTTCACAATACTAATCCTTACCAGTTTAGATAGACTTCACGAATTGCAAGTTAACACTTTGACAAATAAGGATTCTCCTCTAGTTTTACTGTTTCGACCTCTAAGACTCAGTTGGGCTAATTCTCTCTTATCAAAAGTCTAAGTCTTTCAAACAAGTGTTCAAGGCTTAGTCAAAGTATGTAGTAAATCATTTGTTTCATGCACTTGCTTTTATTTATCATTCTGTGCATATTCTATTTCATGCACTACCTCAATCCCTTATCGAGTTTCCTTTTTGGGATTTTTAATAAGTGTCCTCATTGAGATCTTGTATAGGCTATCTTTGCAACGTGGCATATTTTTTCTCTTTTTTCATACTATGACTAGTGCAATACCTCTTACTAAACATTTATTCTCAAACTCAACTTTTAACTTAAGATATTTACCTAACTGGTGTGAGCACGGAGTCGAGTACGTCAAAGTCAAGCCCGGGAAATGATTAATTGATTATCAAAGGAGGTCCGATGACACGGTCGAGAGCGAAGCGGTGAAAGAGGCGATGGGATTACTTGCTCAAGCTATGGTGGACGAAATGTCGAAGTTAACAAGTCAATGAACAACTTTCATGAAAGATCAATGGTCGAAACCAATTGGACGATCGTGTTGCAAGCAATGAAAGAATGAGCTACGGAGCTCAACTATGCGACCGCATAGTTGATATAGGCATGCTGTCATATGCCAATAAATCGAAACCAATAGGGGCAATTTTTAGTGAACTATACGACCGCATTCAGAACAACTATGTGGCTGCATAGTTAAATCCGACAGCCTAATTTTTCAGTTTTTTGGAAATTTCCTAGTCATGTAAGAATTTTATTCCAATTGATATTCTTGTGATCTTTAAGGGAGATTATGCACATTTTTTGACCAATTTTCTAGGATAGTATAAATAGGATTTTATTTTCAATGTAATCTATGCACAACATTATTATTGAGATTTATTGAGAGGCAAATTTGCTTTCGAATTCTTATCCTTCGTTGGACAAATAACGAATTTATCAAGATTCTTCTTGTGGTGTTCGAATCAACAGGGTGAGATTTTCAATTATTCAATCAAAAGGATCAACATATCGTTTGTATATTGTTGGTTATTTTGATTCTTTATTTTCGAATTAAATCCAAAACTTTGATTACTTTCGCTTTCTTGGGTTCGATTTCAATCTAATCGTGAGTTTCATAGTTATTCGCTACGTGGGTTCATATCAGTTGGTATCAGAGCTTAGGCTCCAGAATCAAGGTTTTATCCTTTTTCCTTTTTCGTTTGAGTCTTTATTTCTTGTTTCTTACGTTCTTCGTGTTCTTCTATTTAAGTCTTTTGATCCGTAATTTTCTGTCAAAAATTCAAAAGTTGTTTTTGTACTCATCTTGTGTCCAAATCAGCTTATGGTTTCTTTGATGGTGTCATAGTTGAATTTCGAGTAAAACAAATTCGATTTTTTTTCGAAAATTCAATAAATTCTGTGAAAGTCAAATTAAAAAAAAAAGTATATTTGTTATTATTTAAATCTCAAAAATTATTGGCCAATTACGTTATCTATTGTGCCAAATTCAAGAACCACTTTATTGAATTCAAATTCCATTCCAATCATCCAATTCAATTCTTTTTCTTTCTTGAGTCTCCAAAATTTCAACTATCTCACTCAAAACCCCGGTTTGAATTCTACGAGATTTATTCCTAGTTGAGTTCGAATTTATCATTTGAAGCACCTGGGCGAAAGTACTGAGTGGAAAAATGTAGAATGGTGAGATCAATAGAGGGAAAAAGTCAAATTGAGTGATACGCAAGCGCACATTTGTGGCAGAAATAAATTTTAGATTTAGGATGTCTAACAAGGACAGATCAACACTAGGCCGAAACAACATTCAAACCAACATGTCGGATGAGATGATACATAGGTTTGAATGGTTATTTGAAAATGTACAAGATAGATTGGATAGATATGACACAGAGCTTGCCAACTTGTGTAGGAGAGTTCCAGATATATAGAGACAGGGTAAGGGGGAGCCTAGGATGGGGTGTATGAAGAATATGATTATGGGAGTTATGTGGATGATGATGTAGTAATCAAGGCTGAAATGGGTAAGATGAGAACTAGAAAAGTTAGGCTTGAACGAAGGGGTAGAAACTTGGTTGGAGATAAGGTAAATGGGAATATGGGCTACATAAAAATATCCATTCCACCATTCAAAGAAGGAGTGATCCGAAGACTTACTTGGAGTGGGAGAAAAAGGTTAAATTGATCTTTGACTACCACAACTATTCA
Organism: Fraxinus cuspidata; assembly: GCA_903798385.1. Lineage (NCBI taxonomy): Eukaryota > Viridiplantae > Streptophyta > Magnoliopsida > Lamiales > Oleaceae > Fraxinus > Fraxinus cuspidata. The sequence continues at coordinate 4,318 of CAIGRP010014585.1, forward strand.
GAGTAGAAGAAGGTAAAGATAACGGTCCTTGAATTCACCAACTATGCAATCACTTGGTGGAATCAAGTGCCGAAAACAAGGATTTGAAGTAGGGAACGAACGATCAATACATGGAAGGACTTAAAAGCTATCATGCAGAAGAGGTTTGTATCTAATCACTACTATCGAGAGTTTCATCAAAAACTACAAAACCTCTACCAATGATCGAAGAGTGTGGAGGACTATCATAAGGAGATGTAGTTATTGATGATTATGGCGGATGTGGAGGAGGATCGATGGCCACATTGGCCAGATTTTTGAATGGGTTGAATCGGGACATAGCTAATGTAGTGGAGCTGAAACACTATGTGGAATTAGAAAACATGCTACATAAGGCTATGAAGGTGGAGAGATAGTTGAAGAGGAATGGGACAACAATGTACTCATCGAGTACTTCGGGTTCTAACTCATCCTTGAAACCAAAGTGGGACAACAACAAAGGAGATGCGGCAGTTTCTTGGGATAAAATTAGATTGTCGAAGGAAAAAGAAGAAAATGTTAGCAAGAAAATGGAATCGTAGCCATCAAAAAGTCGAGACATCAAATGCTTTAGGTGTTTGGGGTCAGGGCACATCGCTTATTAATGTCCAAACAAAAGATCGATGCTTTTGTGGGATAATGGAGAGCTGGTGAGCGAAAGTGAGAGTAATTATGAAGGCATGCCGAAATTGGAGGAGGCTAGTGATAGAGGTAGGGTGGAATATACTATGGCAAGCTATTGGTCACGGGCAAGCTCTTAACACTCAAATCAAGGCGGACGACTTGGAGCAACAAAGATAAAATATTTTCCATACACGGTGCCACATCAGTAATAAGGTATGTAGCATGATCATTGACGGTGAGAGTTGTACAAATGTAGCTAGCACTAATTGGGTGGAAAAATTGGGATTAACTATGCTAAAACCCTAGGCCATATAGGTTACAGTGTTGAATGAATGTGGAAACGTTAAGATGAATAGAAGGGTGTTAATAAATTTTTCAATTAGTAGTTATCATGATGAAGTATTGTGTGATGTAGTGCCTATGCATACGGGTCATAGCTTGTTGGAAAGACCATGACAATACGATAGGAATGTGATACATGATGGGTATTTAAATAGGTACAACTTTGTCAAGGGTGAAAAGATTATTACACTTGCTCCATTACACCGGCACAAGTGTATGAAAACCAAATCAAACTGAAAAATGAGGATGAAAAGAGACGGAAAGAGAGTTAGAGAAAAAGAGAGAAAAACAGTAAGCAAAGGAGTAAGAGAGAAAATATTGATATGGAAAAGATAGAGGAGCTACATGAGAGAAAATAAGAGGGGTCTTCCGAGATGAGAGAAAAGCCGAGAACAAATCTCTTTGCAAAAGGGAGTGGGTTAAAAAGAGCGAAAGTGGAGAGACAACAAATGATTTTGTTAGTGTACAAGGAATCAATCCTCAATTTTGAGGAATCTAACCCACCCCTCCCTAGCTTGGCTATTTCCTTATTGCAGGAATTTGAAGATGTATTCCCGAAGGATCCGTTGATTATCGAAGGAGGTCCGATGACACGGTCGAGAGAAAAGCGGTGAAAAAGACGATGAGATTTCTTGCTCAAGCTACGGTGGACGAAATATCGAAGTTAACAACATACGGAACAACTTTCATGAAGGGGTCAATGGTTGAAACCAATTGAAGCATCGTGTTGTAAGCAGTGGAAGAAGGAACTGCGGATCTCAACTATGCGACAACATAGTTGAGATAGGAATGCGATCGGATGCCTATAAACCGAAACCAACAAGTGTCATTTTCAATAAACTATGCGACAGCATTCAGAACAACTATGGGGTCGTAGTTAATTCCAACAACATAATTTTCAGTTTTTTGGAAATTTCCTAGTTATGTTAGAATTTTATTCCAATTGATATTCTTGTGATCTTTAAGGAGATTATGCACGTTTGTTTGACCAATTTTCTAGGATAGTATAAATAGGATTTTATTTTCATTGTAATCTTTAAACAACATTATTATTGAGATTTATTAAGAGACAAATTTGCTTTTCGAATTCTTGTTCTTCGTTGGACAAGTCACGAATTTATCAAGATTCTTCTTGTGGCTTTCAAATCAACCGGATAAGATTCTCAAATATTCAATCAAAAGGGTCAATATATTGCGTATTGTTGGTTATTTTGATTTGTTATTTTTGAGTCAAATCCAAAACATTGATTACTTTGGCTTTCTTAGGTTCAATTTCAATCTAATCCTGAGTTTCTTAGTTCTTCGCTATGTGGGTTCACATTACTAACTTTCACCTTATTAACCTTAGACGATCCATATATACATTTTTTTCAGACACATAATCTCTATTCATTTTAATGCCTTCCTACAACCATTCCATCATCCCCAAACTATCCTAAAATAATAGACGGATGCATGTTTTAATTGTTCTTTCAAGTTTGATATCTAATATCCATAATTCTCAACCTAATCAATCCCATGAACCAAGGCAATCCATCTTGATGCAATGCATAAAATACGTGCACAAAGTAATGTCAAGTTCTACATGATTAAGCATAAATCTAACCCAACATCGAACTTTTTCACTATTCATATTCCAACGCATAGTTTTATCGGCAAGGCCATTTAACCCACACAAAAACACAAGAATATTTTTTTCACTATATAAAACAAACAAATATGCAAAAACAATCATAAACACACATAATCGACGATAATATCCCACCCTAAACTAAAATGTGCATTACCCTCAATGTACGAAAATATGACACTAAGTACGCAAAAAAGAAAAAAAAAGGATAAAAAGGAGATACTGAAGACTTCCCTAGTTAGGCCGAGGTAGAGGCTGAAATGACATGAAAGTGCAAGAGATAGATGGTTCTTTTCATCATGTCGTCCCTTGTCCAGTGTTAATTTGAGTGTTCCTCGATGCTATGTTCCCATAAAATGAATAAAATTCAAATGTTAGTGACCAAATAACTAGAAGAAATTAATATTAGCCTAAACACCTCATAACCAACAAAAAAATCAAGGGATGAATGGGAAAATAGAACAGGGGATGTAGGCAGGTTACATGCAAGTTACTGTTTACCTTTTTTAATGGATGATGACACCTGAGAAAAAAAAAAACTCACATCTATAGCTAGAAAGAGTAATAAATGAAAGGGAAAAAATTAGGTTATCTCTCAACAAGCACTTATTTATAGTAAGCTTCACTTTGTTATTTTAGCTACTCGTGGGGGCTTGAAAAGCTGATTTTCAACCTTGTCTTTTACCCTCCAACGTTGACATCTTCAGCCTTATTTTTTACCCTCCAACGTTGAAAGTTCCCCTATTGATCCTTTATAGCCTAACTAGTCCACAAATGCCCCTCTTATAGCGATGACTTGCACAATCATCCTTTACCTCAGTGTCAATCTTTTGGCACTCCTCAAGGTATGATGGTTTCTTTAGTAGAGAGCTCATGGTAAAACTCTGTTGTTTGTCTTCTACCTTTAAGATCATTTCATAGGTTTCAAAGTCTAACAAAGCATGGCCAGTTGCTATAAATGGTCTTCCTAGGATCACAGACATGTCTCAATTCTTCCCAATATCAAGAACTATGAAGTCAGCTGGACGGATAAAATTTCTAACTTTAATGAGTATGTCTTCAACTACTCCCCAATGATACTTGATCGACTTGTTAGCCAGTTGTAGAGTGATAGATGTCTCATTTGGCTTCCCCAATCCTAATTTCCTGAAAATATTCGAAGGCATCAAATTAATACTTTCTCCAGAGTCAATTAAGGCATTAGTGTTATGTGAATCTCCTATAGGGCAGGCTAGAAGGAAACTCCTGGATCTTTTAGTTTAGGCAGGAGCTTATGCTAGAGGATTTCACTACACTCTTCGAATAATGCAACTATTTCATGTTTGGGCAACGTATCTCTCACAAAATTAGAGTAGTTCAAATTTAGTAGGATCAAGTCAATGAAATGAATATTGATTTTTAACTTTCTAGTGGTATCCAAGAACTTTATAAACTGTCTTTTCAGCTCATTATTCTACAATCTTTGAGGAAAAAGGATTGGAAGAGTGTATTGACATGAATGAGTGCCTTAACATGTGCACTGTCTGAATGCTCTTGCTGATTTATTTCTATTGATTTTTCAGACTGCTCTACCTATTTCTCATTCGTATTAGATAGCTAATTACTCTCAGTCTCTTTCCTTATTGTGCTGATATCAGAGAATTGAACTCCGCTCAATGTTGTATCTTGAACCTGTACTCTTTTGGTTGTCTTTGAAACCTTCGAGGAAACAAAATAGGCAGAACATAAGCTCAAATATGGGTGGCAAACTTGATTGATGGTGTCTCTATAATTGCATACTGTACAGCCTCAATTGCTAGTCCATGTTCTTGTAGGTTCTTTTCCGTGTCGTTTGGCAAGGTACCCTATGTTCTGTTAGATAAAGTGGCTTCTATCTGCCTTACTTGATTTTTAAAATTTTTGATACATGCTTGTTGATTCTAGAATGAAGTCTTAGTCTTTGTGATATACTTGACAAATAGATCCTCTGAAGATGACCTCTATTCTTGTATGCTAAAACCTTAGTTTGTCTCTGTGAATTCTAGCTGACCTTTACTGACTATACGAGTGGAAGCTAAGGGACGACTTGTAGTGGTATGATCTGCTCCACAACTTATGGAAACTAGTGTCGACTAGTGTACCATATTTACAATCGTCCTCTCATTAAATAGAACATCTCTCTTGTCCTCTTTAAATTTACATGAATGGCCCTCAATAGCATTTATTTCTTCTACATCTTCATATTGAAAATTTTGATTGATTGAATCAAACTTATAAATCATCATATCTATCAAAGGTTTTCATCTAACACTTGATCTATTACTCATTGTTATTCACTGAAGTGTTTGTCTCTCTTGGCACTTAATAAATTGCTATATTTATTAAGAGAGAAATTTCATCGTAAAAACACTTCTTTAAATCTTTGGGTCATACTGAGATCCCTTGAAAGCTTAGTATTATATAAAGATCAATGCTCATTTCTTGTAAGTCACCGAAAGCTTTTAAATGTTTTAATTGCATCATAAATCAATCCATACAATAAAATTACCTTGCTCATAATGGAGAGCTGGTAAGGGAGGACGAAGATCATTGGTTGGGATCGAACCTCAATAAATATGTCATTTGCATCATCTCTACTCTTTTACTTATATTTTGTTTACAATTATTAGTTGATTAATCAAAGGGTTTGTGAATTACTTAATTTGAAATTATTCTTGAAAAAGTTTCAAAAACTAAATCACCCCCTCTTGATTAGTTATTTTTCGCTATAAAACGATATCAGAGAAAGGTGCTCTCTTTAATATTAATATTTAACAATATTGAGTAATGGCTAACCATAATTTTCAAAATCTTGAAGGGCATTCTTCAAATCATCATCTTTCCTTTAATGGCTCTCATTTATAACTATTAGAAGGCTAGAATGATGATATATGTTCAATTAATAGATTATAACATTTGGGAGGTTAAGTTATTAAGGTTGATGGTAAACTAGATCAAACCATTTCAAAACCAAGAGTGGAGTACGATGAAGAAGATAAACAAAAAATATTTTTAAAAGCTAGAGTAACAAAAATTACTTTATTATGCTTTAGATAACAATAAATTTAATCGTATTAGTACATGTGATTCCGCTTATGATATTTGGCATTTTTTAGAAATCACTCATATTGGTACTACTAAAGTGAATGAAACTAAGATCATTTTTTTGGTTAAAGAGTTTGAAAATTTCATTGTGAAACAAAATGAACCTATTGTTGTTTTGATTGTTGTCATCGATTTTTATATCTCGCAAGTGTATAGATCGTAACAAGTAATATAGTGGACCAATGAGTTCGGATATCGTCCCACAATGACTACTATCTAACAATTAGTTAAATTATTCTTAACTTTAATTTGATCGAAAACAAATAATAAAGTTTTGTGATTGCTATCTAAATTATTCTAACTGAAACTAATTATCGGACGTACAGAATTTGTCGATTTTGGGTTTTAAAAGTATGAATGTAGATGTTAGGACTTACAATTTCCTATGGATCCCCTTTATTTCGCCAATTAAAATTTAATACTATTGTAATGTTTAGTTGAATTCTTCTAAAGTATTCAATTTACCCCTTTTGAGTTCTCACTGAGTCTATTTAACTAATTCAATTTCAAAACTCTATGTGAATCAATCTTGGTTAAATGAAGTATTTGTTTTAAGAATTCAGCTAATGATCACAATAATTAGTATATGTCTATCTATATGTTATACTAATTCACCTCTCAATTCGTAATAGATTCACAAAATCATTGAATAATTGGTCAAAGAAATCAAATAATTAAATTCATGAATAAAATCAACACATATACATTTAGAGAACTAGAATTTTGAATAAAATAAACAAAAGGTCACACATAGATTATATTGTTTGCCCTAGCTATAAAATTGGGTACTCATAATAATGAAAGAAAAACAAAAACTATAGAGTTCATAAAAAAGTTTTGAAATTTTGATCATGGAAAGAATTGGATCTTGCACCAAGAATCTTCTTTAACCTCAAAAGTCCTTAAACTCTAGCTTTTAACGCTTTGATCTTGATGATTATGTGCTTTTCTCTCTTTTCCCAAATTGTGTGGAACTCCCTCAAAAGTATCAAAAACTTGTATTCATACTCTTCCTCACGTTTGTGTCGGATGGAAGGTTTTTATAAGCTTCAAAAAGGGTCAAAACGTGCCCCACATCCATCCAGCAACGCCACAGCACCGTGGAGACAGCGCGGTGGTGCCTCTTTCAGGTAAACATCTACACTGCACTTCGTTTATCATTTTTATCATAATTTTCTCTCCCGATATCTGATTAAGGCTATTCAAATTGGGTTTTAAAGATAACTCAAAGGGCTAAAACTTTACCAAGTATAGTTATTTTCTAATTCGAATGTTTACTAGGCCAAATATGTGTCTCAATTTCCAGCTAAAAATCTAGAACATACTTATGCGTTGAAAATTGATTTATGTCCATATTTTGATCATATTTCACTCATTTGACTTCTAATTGCATCCAATTGATTCATAGCATTCTCGAATCTTCATCATGAGTTTCGACATAAAGTTTAAGTATTTACACTTTAGTCCCCAAATTTTGGATCTTGACATCTTTTTTCACCAATTTCCACTTCATTCTTTCAAATTCATTTCCTTTCATCAAGTTTCACCTAATAAACAAAATATACAATAAATTAGGCTATAAATATTCAAAAGAACTATTAAATCCAATAATTTTAAGTCCAAAGAAGTGTATAAAATACACTTATCCAACACCCCAAACTTAAACATTTGTTTGTTCTCAAACAAAATTGTAACATAACTTAATAAACAAACAATAATGCAAAGAAATTTATTTGGTTAGATTCTTTTCATTTTGGCTTAGGATTAAGAATATTGTATCACATTTATGAATAGCTTCATAATCATAATGTAAGAGGTAAACTTCCACTCATCGAATGCAAAACACGCATGTGTGTGTGTATGAATAATCAAGTGTAACACCGTACATTCACAAGTTGATTCAATTCTCAACCCTAAATGGTCAATTACATCCTTTCTTCGCTCGTGAGATTCACACACCGCCAAACATGTTTTATTTCATTCTCTCCCCAAAGTGTAATTCTACGATTTAGTTTCCATTATCAATTCCTTGCACCACTCTAATTTGATTTAGTCTAACCGGTAACGTCAAAAATTTATTCATGTGATGATTCTCCTAAATAATGAGTACTCTAGCAATCAAGTTTATACCAAGTGATTCAAACCCACAGGTTATTTGACCCCCAACAATCAGCTCTTACTTCTGCACTTGTATATAATTTTTCTCTTTTCACTATTTTCTTTTCAACTTAATATTGATCTCTCCATTTTTTCTCCTTTTGACCCCTGTAACGAGCTTTTAGTTGGTAACACCTAGGCTTTTGATTACCAAAGGGTACCAGGTTTCAAGATACTCCTACGAACTGATTAACTCGAGTAAAAAATGTGCAGGCGTGAGGCATAAACTGAATAAGTGCAATGCTTATTTTCTATTAAAAAAAAATTATAAGGATTAGATCCCTAACATTTGGTCATCACCAATTTCATACTAGAAAGCCAAAGATACTCCACACAATGTTTTTCAACATGCATGGAATCACCACAATCTTAAATCATTTCTTTTTTGGCTTGAGCACTCCAAATTATAAAATATACGGTTGAAGGATATTGTGAATCATAGGTTAAGGAATTAAACATCTAAGTTCTCTATCCAACCTATTCGTATGAATTTTCATGTTCCTGTACGATGCTATTCTCAATTATTAAGCATAAATATTGTCACGTTTTACATGGATATACAAAATATTTAAATAAGGCACACAATTCATTCACAATCCATAACCTAATACATGCTCTCAAATATATTTATCATAACTGGCAAGACTATCTAACTCACACAAGCATGCATAAAATAATATCATTCACATAAGCACGCGTGCACTAAATAAGAAAATCTTTTTTTTTATTCTTTAAAATTCTTATATATAATAAAGAAATAGAAACAGACAATCACATATGAATAATAAAAGTAAAAACTCAATATTTTTTTTATCCCCGAACTTAAAATAGATATTATCCTTAATGTCTTAAAGTATAATCTAAAAGAAGTAAAAACCCATAAGAAGTAGAAACACACAATCACATAAAAATAATAAAACTAAGAACTCAATATTTTTTTCCACCCCAAACTTAAAATAAATATTATCCTCAATGTCTTAAAGTATAATCTAGAACATCAAGGGGTGGGAAAGAAAGGAAGAAGATACTCCCTGAATTTTGTTGTTTGATATTGGAAGTAGGATTTTTTGGTCATTCCATTCTACTCTTCAACTTGTTAACCTTCCTCCCATTCGATATCCTAGTACCGTTGAAAGAAGAAGACAAATATAAAATTAAAAAAAGGTTTAAAAGTTATAATGTGGTGTGTATGATAATCAATTTATTTTTACGTTCCCTAGAGCCTAAAAAATGTGCCATATGTATTTTCTACTGTTTTTCACTCAAATATATGATTTTCATTTAATGGGATTAATATAGATATGTTGACCCTCTTATTGAAATAGAAATATGACTAAAATTAATACACCTTAATAGATTATATACAATGCAAATACAGAAAGTATAATAAATAAAAGGGTGAGAAATTGGGTTGTCTCCCAATAAACTCTTAGTTTAAAGTCTTTAGCTAGACTTTTGCGCAAATGGTTCATGGCACTTTGAATATGGATTTGGAGGTCCCACTTAACATGCTTAACTTGACTTTGTTCCATATTTCACACTTCCTCCAAAATCATATTTTGCCTTTTGAATACGGTATGACTTGCTCAAATTGCCCAATTCAAACTCAACTAAGAATACTTCAATTTTCTCATCGACTTCACTAAAAAAATGAATGAAGTTGGCGGTTTGCATGCTAATCCCATCTTCATTAAATACCACTAATTCATTTGGCTCCTTCATGATTAATTTATTCGTTTCTTCTTTAGTTGGTTCTTTGGGTTGAATAATGAAGAGACCTCACATTGGCATGTTATTTGACTCGTCTGAAATCACTTAATCTTCAATTCGTTTTTAATTTTGCATGATGATTCGCTCGTAACTATTTCATTGTCATCAACTTGTTCATATTGATCATCGAATATAGCTTTCCTTATTTCCTTTGGAGTCCCCAATAACAAGCATTTTTTTGTAAGATGCAATGCCCCCACAATATTCACAGGTCGGTCTAATATCCCCATAAATAATAGATTTGATATTTAGTCCTTTCGGAAAGACATCCTTATCAAATACAATAGGTTGGTCGTATCCTCACTTTTTAAGTTCTTATTTGAAGAGGAATTCTCCAAAGAGCATGTCACCTTCATTTAAGTCGAGATCAATCATTGTGAATTTTTGGCCTCGTGCATCTTTTCATTCACTATCAATGGAGCAAAGAGAAATAAATAGATCAATTGAAAAAAGAAAGAGAAAAAAAATCAAACAAAGGCAAGAAATAATTAAAACCAATATTAAATAAAAATAGTCCCAGACAACATTGCAAGAAAACTTGTTGTCGGTTTTTATATCCCGCGAGTGTACGGATTGTAACAAGTAATATAGTGGACCAATGAGTCCGGATAACATTCTCACAAAAACTACTATCTATCAATTGGCTAAATTATTTCTAAATTTAATTTGATCGAAAATAAACAATAAAGTTTTGTGATTGGTGTCTAAATTATTCTAACTAAAACTAAATTATCCAACGTACACAATTTCTCGAATTTAGATTTTAAAAGTATGAATGTGAATGCTAGGACTTACAATTTAACCTATATATCCCCTTTATTTCTCCAATCAAGATTCATTACTATTGTAATGTTCGGTCGAATTCTTCTAAAGTGTTCAATATACCTCTCTCGAGTTTTCATTAAGTCTATTTAATTAATTCAATTTCATATGTCTATGTGAATCTAACTTAGTTAAACGAAGTATTAGTTCTAATCATTCATCTAATGACCACAACAATTAGTATATGTATCTCTACGCGTTATACTAAATTAACGGAATTTACTATGTGGTTTAATCTAAAACTCCCCTCTCGATTAGTAATAGATTCACAAAATTATTGAATAATTGGCCAAAAATTTCAAAGCATTAAATTCATGAATAAAATCAACACATGTGCATTTAAAGGACTTGAATCTTGAAAAAAATAAAAATAAAAGGTCACGTATAGATTACATTGTTCGCCCTAACTATGAATTTAGGTACTTATAATAATGAAAAAAAAAACAAAAAGTATAGAGTTAATAACTAGGTTTTGAAATCTTGATCATGGAAATAATTGGATCTTGCACCAAGAATCTTCATCAACCTCAAAAGCCTTCAAACCCTAGCTTTTGCTCTTTGATTTTGATGATTATGTGTTTTTCTCTTTTTCCCAAATTGTGTAGAACTCCCTCAAAAATGTTAACTTGTATTTATACTCTTCCCACGTTTTTTTTTGAATGTAGGGTTTTTATGGGCTTCAAAACGAGTCAAAATGCGCTCTAGATACATCCAGGTAGCGCTTTAAGGCTATGGGAGTGGCGCAGCACATTACACTTTGTTTAGTATTTTTATCATAACATTTCTCTAGATATTCAATTGAGGTGATTTAAATTTAATTTTAAAGATAATTCAAAGGGTTACAACTTTACCAAAAATAGTTGTTTTCCAATTCGAACTTTTACTAAGCCAAAAATTGGTCTTAGTCTCCGATCGAAAATTTAGAATATACTTTTGCGGTTGAAAATTGATTTATGTCTATATTTTGAAATAAAATCAACACATGTGCATTTAAAGGACTTGAATCTTGAAAAAAATAAAAATAAAAGGTCACGTATAGATTACATTGTTCGCCCTAACTATGAATTTAGGTACTTATAATAATGAAAGAAAAACAAAAAGTATAGAGTTAATAACTAGGTTTTGAAATCTTGATCATGGAAATAATTGGATTTGCACCAAGAATCTTCATCAACCTCAAAAGCCTTCAAACCCTAGCTTTTGCTCTTTGACTTCGATGATTATGTGTTTTTCTCTTTTTCCCAAATTGTGTAGAACTCCCTCAAAAATGTTAACTTGTATTTATACTCTTCCCACATTTTTTTTTGAATGTAGGGTTTTTATGGGCTTCAAAACGAGTCAAAATGCGCTCTAGATACATCCAGGTAGCGCTTTAAGGCCATGGGAGTGGCGCAGCACATTACACTTTGTTTAGTATTTTTATCGTAACATTTCTCTAGATATTCGATTGAGGTGATTTAAATTTAATTTTAAAGATAATTCAAAGGGTTACAACTTTACCAAAAATAGTTGTTTTCCAATTCGAACTTTTACTAAGCCAAAAATTGGTCTTCGTCTCCGATCGAAAATTTAGAATATACTTGTGCGGTTTATTTAACTAAATACAGATATAAAACATTATATTTCATTCATTTTGACTTCTAATTGCATCCAATTGACACCTAGCATTGTCAAATCTTCATCATGAGCTTCGACACAACTTTTGATTATTTACACTATAGTCCCCAAACGTTGGATCTCGCCCATTTTTCACCATTTTTCACTTCTTTCTTTTAAATTCATTTACTTTCATCGAGTTTCACCTAATAAATAAAATAGACAATATATTAGGATACAATTATTCAAAAGTACTATTAAATGCTTATATTTTTAAGTCCAAATAAGTGTATAAAATACACTTATCAATTGCTTGTTTTACCAATATTGTAAATGTCCCTAAAGGCTTTGATTAAAAATTTATTAATGGTAAACTTGTAAGTAAAATGCTTAGGTCTCTATGATTGGAGTTCATTGAGGATGTTGATAGAAAACACTAACGATGTAAACATGTATCCATTGGAGAAGGTATATGAAACAATGATGACGTATAAGTTAAATCATGCCAAGACAAAGGAGAAACAAAGGAAAAGAAAAGAAAAGGGAACAAATAATCTTTCCTAAGCGCCAAGTTACTTTAAAGTCACCAATTGATGAAAGCACTACAAGTGAAAACATGAATGATCAGGAACTTGATGACCTATTTCTCTTGTCCAAAGTGGAGGGTTTTTGCAACAATCTCCACTTCCAAGAGAGAGATAAAAAGGGTGAAGGAAAGAGTAAAGAGATTGTTTGTTATGATTGTGACAAAATCGGTCACAAGAGAACCGAATGTCCCAATAACACGAGATTAATAAAAAGGAAAACACTCTAAACAACATAGGATGCGAGTGATGATGATCATCATGAAGAAGATGAGAGTCAAGAGGAAGTTGCCAACAAATGACAATTCTTTATATGAAGAAATATCTACCTCGTATGATGAACTTCTTGAAAGATTAGAAAAACTTGATCTCAAACACTCCACTCCCAAAATGAAAATTTCTTTTTCGGAAAATGAAGTAAAAAAAAGAAGTTGACCACAATTCCTTAACTAAAGAGAACTTTTCTTTAAAAGAAAAGATTATAGATTTGACTAAAATTATTCACAAATTTACACGAGGCAAGAAAATTTTTGACTTGATGCTTGGTGAACAAAAGTGTATTAAAGGAAGGAAGAATTGGATACATACACTTTTTGAAACATAAATCTCTAAAAATTTCTCTATCAAAGCCTTTGTCTCCTCTTCCAAATGTCACTTGCTGTTTTTGTAACAAAAATGGACATGTAGCTTTTTATTGTTCACTTAAACAGAGGTAGTATTTTGAAAGTGAACACAAGTGGATTCAAAAGTCCACAAACATTATCTATCGAGGAACCAAAGTTGTATGGGTACCAAAGATTAAAAATTAATTATTCTTTTATAGATACCAAAGAAAATGAAAAAAATGGTTCTTGGATCGTGGATACTCAAAGCACATAACAAAGATCAAAATTTGTTATAAAGGCTATTATATCAAATTTGAGTCTTATAAATGCCTTATTGAGGATGCATCTAGATAATTGATACTTATATAAGAAGCCGAAGTAATGATGTTTATGTCAAACATTGATTTGAAAGTAATATTAAATGTTTATCAAGTTTAAATGGCGTCACTTGGCTGTGGCATAGATATTTATCTAATGTTAGCATGGACCTATTTGCAGAAATTTTGAAAAATTGTTTTTTAAAGGTTTTCCAATTTTGAAATTTGAAAAGATAAAATTTATATTGCATGTCAATTTGGAAAACAAATAAAGAGTTCTTTCAAACTTAAACAATACTCTATAACTACAAAACCTTTACAACTTCACCACATGGATCTTTTGGGACCATCTAGAACTACAAGCTTAAGTAGTAAACATTATGCATTCATCATTGTCGATGACGTTTCTAGATTTACTCGAGGTCCTTTTTTGAACCTAAAGGATGAAGCTATGAATGCGTTTAAACACTTTTGTTAAAAGGGTCAAAAAAAGGGATACACTATAACAACCATTAAAAGTGATCACGATGGAGAATTTGATAATATTGCACTTGATGATTTTTGCAAAATTAATGGCTATAAATATAATTTCTCGATGCCTAGAACTCCTCAATAAAATAGTGTAATAGAAAAAAGAACCGCACATTGCAAAAAATTGCAAGGACTATGCCAAATGAAAATGGTTTACCAAAATATTTTTTGGCCGAAGCCATTAACACCACTTGCTAAATTATGAATAAAGTCTTGCTTAGTCGAAAGAAAACAAAAACTCCATATGAACTTTGGAAAAATAAAGTTCCTAATATCAGTTATGTAATAGTATTTGGTTATAAACGTTTTATCTTGATCACAAAAGAAAATTTGGGAAAGTTTGATTCAAATTCTGATATTGAAATTTTTCTTAGATATTTATCTACCAGTAGCCTAAGGAAACTCAAATTGATTTACTTAGCTATTCGAATGTCAATTAGTCCGATTGCACAATTGACCGTAAAAGCACTAGCAGAACTTATAGCGTTCACAGCATTCAGTGACAAGGTGATCAATCATCGTCAAAAGATCATAATCAAGATTATCATAAAAAATTGGATTCACCAGATAAAAGTCAAGATCAAAGTCTAAGTCTTCCAAGCATTTGGGACAAAATCCTTCAAAACAAGAGCTTACAAGCGAAACTTCGAAAAAAGATTAAGACGAGAGCTGAAGAGCCAAACTTCAAAGAAATATCAAAGACAAGCTTTTTAGACCAAATATAAAGGTACTAATACTTTGAACTTTTGCTTAGTGATAAAAGCTCAAAAACTATTTTATGTATCGAAAAGGTATTTTGATATCACTTGCATAAAATGTTTTGATCAAAGGTAAGATTGATTTTCAAAATGATATTTGAACTTAGTATTTTTAAACTATCATTTACCTTGAAAATCTAGTTGAAAACATTTTTAAAAATTTCACACTTTTCAAAACATTTGAGTCGATCAAATGGGGCCAAATCGAAAAAATTGATCTGGCTGATCAGTCAATCGAAGGGGTCATCTGATCGATAAAAAAGCAATGGTTCAAAATATGAACATTTTGACTTCCGACCCTTTTATCCAACAACTATATTTTGGGTAATGTGGACTTTTACTGGTCTGTCGATCTATCATCCCGAACTTACAAAAAGTTTTGTAATTTGCTCTCTATTAATGGGTTATCTTTTGCAATCAATATAAGGTCTTTTATTTGCACTAAAGAGGGAAATATTTTGAGAAAATCTTTGAACTTACATTGCAGTTGTTTCTTCTACTTTTATATTGATAACTTTGATTGATTGAATTAAACTCTTAAATCAACATATTTATCAAAATTTCTCATCTAACATTTAAGCTATTATTCGTTGCTATTTATTGAAGTGTCAATCTTTCTTGTTACTTAGTATTGCTATCATTTATTAATAGAGAAATTTCATTGTAAAACCACTTCTTTAAATCATTGGGTCATATTGAGGTCCCTTGAAAGCTCAATATTTTATAAGGATTTGTGCTCCTTTTTTTGTGCATTACCGCAAGCGTTGTAAGGATTTTGATTGTACCATAAGTCAATCAATATATTGAAAAAGCCTTGCTCATGACGGAGAGCTTGATAACAGAGTACGTAGATCATTAGTTGGAATCGAACCTCCATAAATATATCTTTTGCATCCTTTCTACCCTTTTACTTATATTATGCATACGATCATTATTTGATTAATCAAAGTGCTTGTGAATTACTTAATTTGAAATTTTTAAAAATCAATTCATCACCCTTGGTTAGTTATTCTCGGCCTATCATAAATTTGTCAAGTAGTCACCATAGGTCATAGATTTGCAAACAAAAAGTTGACTTATCATATCTATAGCAGGGTTGCCATTTGTTACATCTGTACATTATCTTTATATGAAATATCTTTGGCTAAGTTGATTTTCTTAGATGACCAGGTAACATTGGTTTCGAGGTTGATGTTGGGGTGCCCTATTATTTTTAGCTTCATAGTATGTTGGGTGGAGAGGCTCCAACCCTATTGATTAGGACATTCCACATCATAAATTTGTGGAAGAGCTTTTAGATCCGTGCAATCATAACTTTGATAGTAAGTGAGATAAAAGGGTTATTGCCTCTATTGGTGCTATTGCTACATTACAAAGTTGGAGGTAGAGTTTCGACTTCTTAGCCTTAGTGGAGGAGGCCCACCACATCCTTTGTTGTCCTAATCGATCATTTCCTCCATAATGATCTCCTACTTTATCAGCTCTACCAACTGGTCATAGGTAGTCAGATTTTTATTTTTAGTCATGCCTTAAAAGCAGAGAGAACCACTACATCTAAGATGTCTTTACGAATGGTTATCGCAATGGTGAAGTAGGTGAAATAAATTTTTAGTAACTTACTTATTTCTCCTAACATATAATGGAGGCACTAAAATATGTTGTTATTGGCCTAGAATATATAAAAAGATGAGGAGATGGCTCTTCAGATTCTGTTAACTTCTTATGCTCTCTGGGTAGAGGTTGTTATTGTTAAGGGATAGAATCTCACATCGAATAAAGATGTAAACATAAACCAACTTATAAAGGATCCTTTATAAGTTGGTTTATGTTTACATCTTTATTCGATGTGGGATTCTATCCCTTAACAAACTTAGCCACGTGGATGAATTCCTCGAAATACCAAACAAAGGTGGTGAGCCTCAATTTGCTCGCGATGAGATCTGTGGATGAGCTCTATTGGAAGGCAGTGTGCTTCGGAAGTTTCATGAACGTGTCCTAACCCCAACACGGTGAAGAGGAGAGTGGAGAATCCTGATTTTTTGTAGAGTGGATGGATAGATGATCGTTTGAGGGGAGGTCAGTGGTCCTTTGTTCTAGGGGAGGATTGTTGGGTTTATGACCAAAGTCTCACATTGGTTAGAAGTGGGGAGGATCATGGGTTTATAAGGATGGACAAATATCTCCATCGGTATCAGAGCCCATTAAACTCCAACGAGCAATTTGATCCGGTTAAGACTCCAAAAAGTGAGCACACGGATTTCAAGATTGGTCCGCTCAANGATGGACAAATATCTCCATCGGTATCAGAGCCCATTAAACTCCAACGAGCAATTTGATCCGGTTAAGACTCCAAAAAGTGAGCACACGGATTTCAAGATTGGTCCGCTCAAATGAGCCACCATCTTGCGGGGGCATGTTAAGGGATAGAATCCTACATCAAATAAAGATGTAAACATAAACCAACTTATAAAGGATTGTATTACTCCTCTTAACAAGGTTGACCTTTTAAGATGGAACCCCAATTCTTAACAATTATATCACCACTTCGTTCCTCCAGTTGGATTAGGTGAAAAACTCTAAACTTCAACGATGGGGAGAACCCGTCTAGACCTATTTGTATCTTGTAAATGTTAAAGTGGCCCTAAATGTAACACTTCCTTTCGTTTCAAGGGATTTTTGGCATCACGAAGTTGGAGGAATGTATGTCGAGAACTAATGGAAGAAGAGTAGGTTTCCATCATCTCCATGCCTCTCGTAGTATTTTGAAGGTCTAGTTTCATCATGGATGTAACAAGGTGAACTGGGTTGAAGGCTGGCAGATCACTCCTTGAGCTCTATCCACTTAATAATAAGAGAAATAAATTGAATAATCATCAACTGAACGAATGAGTGAGTTCCTGGCTACTGCTATATAACGAATATGTATTTTTCAAAAATAATATAAGGTAGAGAAAAAGGTTACAACAAACTATTTTAAATTCAAAAAACTTAACAATATTATCATAACTAATCTTCATGATAAGTATATGATTTATCTTTACTAACATGTCCCCTCAAACGCAAGGGTGGTTGAGTGTTGCGTTTTTTATATTGCAAGTATACGATATCGTAATAAGCAGTATAGTGGACCTTTGAGTCCTGATATCATTCTCACGAGGACTATACTTTATGATTTAATCTAATTTTTCTAACTCTTATTTGATAAAAGCAAGTAAATATTTATAATGGTTGTGATTATTTTTCCTAATTACTTTTAACTAATTGAAAATATAAAAAGATTTCACACAACGGTTCATTGAAGATTAAAATATGTGATGAATATTATGGCATAACAATTTCATCTATTGACCACCCTAATTCTTAAGTCAAGATTCATAACATAATGCAGTGTTGGATCGAATTCTTCCATTGTATTCAATTTACCCTCTCGAGTTCTCATTGAGCTTGTTTAACTAATTCAATTTCATATCTCTATGTGAATCAACCTTAGTTAAACGAAACATTAATTCTAAGAATTCATATTCTGACCGCGATAATTAGTATAGAGATCTCTACACGTTTTACTAATTTACCAGATTTTATTATACAGTCTAAATCTCAAACTCACATCTCCATTTGTAAAAGACTCACATAATCATCAAATTATTGATCGGATAATTTAATGCATTAAACTTACAATAAAACCAACACATATATAAATAAACCACAAAAATCTTGAATAAAATAATAAATGTTCATAAGTCGACTACATTGTTTGCCCTAATATGAAAATTAGATATTCATAATGTAAAAATAAAAACACGCAAAAGTAGAACGACATAACTAAAAATTGACGAAACGTGAAAGTGCTCGTGTTTACAGTCTTCTTCTTGTGTCTGCGTGTATATATATCTCTGCCGGCATCTTCCCTTTTCAGCAACAGGTTTATTTTTCTCCTTGGCAGCAACCGTTTTTCTTAGCCCTGCTTTTCTTCTTTGTAATGCATTTATGTATGTGTGTGTGTGTCTGTGTGTGTGTATATATATATATATATATTCTCAACCTCAACTGCTCACTTTTTGTATCTAATTAGGAATCCAAGTTGCTATTGAATTTGATACCAAATGCAAAGTCCAAACTGAGGCCCATTTAATTCCAATCAGCCGTGCAATTGTTTTTGCCAAAAATAAGTCTAATTGGCTTTTCTTTTTCTTTTTCTTTTTCTCCATACCTTCTGCCCCTTTTTTGGAAAAGTTTGGTGTGACTTTGCATCCAATAACCAAGTTAGTTCCTGTACTTTGAATTGCCATTTTTTTTTCGCTATTTTGCATTATTTTCTCCAATCTTCATCAAATATAAAATTTTACCAACAAAATGCAATATAATATAAATTAGGTAGAATTTTATCCAAAATAAAATAAAATATCATGATTTAAGATCTCGAATAAGTGTAGAAATTCCACTTATCATTGAGTCACTCCAAGTTTGGACTTGAAAAATTCAAAAGGAGATGAAATTAATGCCTTCGTTAAACAATCAACTATCTGATGACATGATGGAACATATCTTACCTTTAACACTTTTTGTAACACCAGATCACGAATGAAATGAACATCCATTTCGATATGTTTAGTCATTGCATAAAAAATCAGATTCGCAGCAGGAGAGGCAGCACCCACACTGTCACACCAAGCAATGGTTGTCTTAGGCAGCGGAATTTGAATTTTACCGACTAAAGAACGTAGCCACAACAATTCAGTAGCTAAGTGAGCCAAGATACGATACTCAAACTCCGTACTTGATCGAGCAACAACATTTTGTTTCTTGATGACCATGAAATAAGATTAGTACCAATAAAAACATAATAAGCTGCAACAGAATTGCGATCATAAGGACTACATCTCCAGTCTGCATCAGAATATCCAATTAACGAAATTCTCTCACTTGGTTTAAAATGTAACCTATGATGAATTATCCCCTTTAAGTACCGTAAAACTCGTTCCACTGCTTGCCTATGAATAAGTGTAGGAGATTGCAAAAATTGACTTAATTTATTTACTACGTAACTAGTGAATGTCAAATACTGAAGAGCCCCAACTGTACTTTGGTAAAGAGTAGGATTTGTCATGATTTTTCCCTATGAAGCCGACAGGGGTTTGTTGACAACCATTGGCGTAGTACAAGGCATGATGTTTTCCATATCAAAATGAGTAAGAAGATCTGAAATATATTTTGCTTGAGTTAAATAAATACCTCCAGAGTCACGGGAAGCTTCAACGCCTAAAAATAATGCAAAGGACCAAAATTCTTGAGAGCAAAGTAAGAATTCAAATCACATGTCAGTTTGGAAATAGGTTTAGTATTGTTCTCAGTAAGAAGAATATCATGAACATAAACCAAGAGAAGAAGAACTAAACAACCATGCCAAAAAATAAATAAATAATTATCTGACTTAGCATTGTGAAATCCCCATCAAAGTAATGTTTGCCTTAATTGATCAAACCAAGTGCGAGAAGCTTGCTTAAGCCCATACTGTAACTTGTGGAGTTTGCAAATGAAATTTGGCTGCTCGGGATCAACATAACCCTCTAGTTTTTACATATAAACATCCTCATGTAAGGTACCGTTTAAGAATGCATTATTGATATCAAGTTGTTGAATGGGATAATTGACAATGATTGCAAGAGATAACATACCTCAAATTATGGAAGCCTTGACAACGGAACTAAAGGTCTCTGTGTAATTGATGCCTGGAGTTTGATGGAAACCCTTTGCAACTAGTCGGGTTTTGTGTCGAGAAATGGAGCCACCAGGATTAAGCTTAAGTTTAAAGACCTATTTGTCGCCAAGGATGTTGTAAGAAGAATTATCAATGACCAAGTGTGGTTTCGTTGGAGAGCCTGAAATACTTGGTCCATAGCCTTCTTCCATTCAGGACCTACAAAGCAACCTTAATAGAAGATGCTTCAATTAATGGAGAAGAATCTAAAACATCCGAGCTAATAACCTCACCGAAAAAGATCTTAGGCTTGAAAATCCCATCTTTACTTCTAATAGTCATTGAATGCGTAAAAATATGTGGTCGAGGCTGACGGTGTCTCATGGGAGGTCAAGAAGACGAAGCTAATGGGCTGTGAGACATATGTGGGCTAACAGGCAGTTCGAGGTTAGAGGTATTTAAAGGTGGCAATGATGGATTGGTTAGATGAGCATTTTCTGTCAGTATGGTTATAGGTGAAAGGTCTTCAGGCGTTGGATTTTCACAAGGAATGGTTTTGTTTCATAGTGTGAGCGAATAGACTCAGCTACACGTTTGGACCTATAGCAGGAGAACTTAGAGATGAGCCATTATCATGTTGGAACTCGACGACAATATGATGGGAGAAGGAAGACTAACCCATGACATTGTCATATTACGAAGGATAGACTCAGACGAAGTAGTAGTCAAAAACCCAGATTGAAAAGGAAATTTTGACTCATTGAACACAACATAACGGGAAATATAAACTCAACCACTAGAAGTAAGACACCGATAACTTTTATGTGAATCACTGTATCTAAGAAACAGACATTAGTTGTATGAAGCTGAAATTTTTTATTTTGATATGGACGAAGATAGGTATAACATGCACATCCAAATACTTTTAGAAAAGAATAACTTGGTTTAGAATGATTGAGTTGTTTCCATGGATATTCATTTTGAAGAACCTTAGTCGGTAAACGATTTATGAGGTAAATGGCTGTTTGGAAGGCTTCCAACCAAAACTTTAGAGGCAACGAAGATTGAGCTAGCTAAGTGAGACCAATTTCTACAATATGACGATGTTTGGGCTGAGCTACCCCATTTTGCTCATGTGTGTGTGGGCATGGGTGTTGAAAACTAACTCCAACTTGGGATAGAAATTTGTAAAAGAGCGATATTCACCCTTCCCCAATCACTTTGAATTTTTTTAATGCGCAAATCAAACTTATTTTCAACAAAAGCTTTGAATTGGACAAAACTGTTAAAAGCTTCAGATTTAGTGCGAAAAGGATATATCCAAGTGTAATGGGTAAAGTCATCAACAATATGTATATAATAACGAAAACCATGAGTTGAAGCAATTAGGGTTGGCCCCCACAAATCCGTGTGAATTGGTTCCAACGGTTTACTAGTTTTAATTGTTGATGAATAAAAAGGCAAAGCATGGTGTTTTTCAAGTTGAAAAGCAGGACAAAAATTTATTTCATTAGTCTTCAAATCTTTATTGCATAAATGAAGAATACTGGAAAGAACTTGACGCGATGAATGGCCTAATCTCTTATGCCATAAATCACAATTTTCACTAGAACAAACATTTAAAAATTTAGGAGAGGCAATTAAACTAAGACTAGAAAATTGACTTGACAAAGATGAACTTGCTAAAGATGGTAGATCCAACTGCTAAAGTCCATTCCTAAGTTTCCCTTGTTGGAATTAATTTATATTAATTGATTTAATTGGGTGAGAAATCATTAATTGTGTTATTTAATGATATAGGTCATTGCAATTAATTTGGGTGAATTGAAAAAGTCTCCAATATAGGCACATAAGTTGATAAGCTCATTTTTAAGTGT
>CAIGRP010014588.1:0-11581 GCA_903798385.1 Fraxinus cuspidata
TCAAGACAAAAAAATATTTTTTGAACTTTGACATTAGTAGAAAATAATGTTAATACGATATCAGGTTTATCAAATATTATTGAAGGCTCTAGAAGAGCTTGTATTATTTTACCAAATAATATAAAATTATATATTGACGATGCATTTTATCCTAGTAAATCCAGAAGAAACTTGTTTAGTCTTAAAGATATCTATTGCAATGTATATCATATTGAAACGATAAGAAGATAATGTTGAATGTCTTTGTTGCAATGGATATCACATTGAGAGGATAAAAAAAATAATGTTGAATGTCTTTGCATAATTTCTTTTATATCTGACCACAAGCATATAAAAGAAAAAGAACATCTTGATAAACAAGGTAACATTTCTTGGAATGAGACAACCCTATCTCACTTTGATCCCCACATCAATCAATGTGAGTAAGAGATTGAAAAAATCATTCATTTGAAAAGAGTTGCAAATCAATTACCACATGTATTTGTTGACACAAGAAAAATGATAAAATCATATATACTAGTAGAAAATATTCCAACAAAAATTGATGTCACTGTAGGACAATTTATTGTAGCAAATGAATCTCAAATACGCCAGAAGCATGGTCGATCAGTTGATTCAAAAGACTCTGTACCTCAAAAAAAGTACAAGAGAAAAACCAACCAAAAAGTTCAGAAGAAGTAACATTAGAAAATATTGATCAATCAAATATTGAAAATATGATTTTTGAAGAATCACGAGTGTCCGAAAATAATGAGATTTCAATAAATCATATGTTATCTCATAAATTATGGGAGCAAAATAATGTTGTTATATAAAATGTTTTCGACTTTAACGTGTCTGTTAAAAACTATGAAAATAGAAGTGATTGACCAAAGTGGAAAGAAAGCATACAAGCGCGTTTGAACCTATAGTTCGAACACCTGAAAATGTAATCCATGTTGGATACAAATGAATTTTTGTACGAAAAATAAATGAAAATAATGAAATTACAAGATATAGAGCTCGACTCATAGTTCAAGGTTTCTCACAAAACCAGGAACTGATTATGAGGAAACATATTCTTCCGTAATGGACACCATTTCTTTTACATTCTTGATTAGTTTAACTTTGTCACAAATGCTCGATATACACCTTATGGATGTAGTGACTACCTATTTGTATGGTTTACTTGATAGTGACATATATATGAAAGTTCATGAAGGACTTAAAGTGCGAGAAACAAATAATACATGCTCGAGAACCATGTTCTCAATTAAATTGTAAAAATCATTATATGGATTAAAACAATCCAGACGCATGTGGTATAATCGCCTCAACAATATTTTTTGAATAAATGCTATAAAAATGATGAGGTTTGTTCATGTGACATCTGACACACTTAGCGGCGCTTGGTTGACTCGCTCCTCGTGTTTTCATAAAAAAAAATATCATATTTGCAATTGTGACAGTTTATGTTGATGACTTAAATTTAATTGGAACTTCTGAAAAGCTCAACAAAATTGCAAATTATTTGAAAAACGAATTTGAGATGAAAGATTTGGGAAAAAAACCAAATTCTGTCTCGGGTTGCGGATTGAACATTTTTCAGAAGAATTATTTGTTCATCAATCTATATATACAGAAAAAGTCTTGAAACAATTTTATATAGATAATGCACATCAATTGGTATCACCTATGGTTGTTCATCACTTGATGTGAAAAATGATCTTTTTCGTCCACTTGAATATGGAGAAAAAATTCTTGGTCCAGAAATACCATATCTTAGTGCAATTGGAGCATTAACTTATTTTGCAAACTGTACTCGGCCAGACATAGCTTTTTCTGTAAATCTCCTTACAAGATATAGCTCTACACCAACACAAAGATATTGGAATGGTGTTAACATATTTTTCGTTACCTAAATGGTACTATTGATTTGAGATTATTTTATTTTCAAAAGTCGGGATCTGTTTTAGTGGGATATGCAGATGCAGGTTATCTCTTTGACTCATATAAAGCTAAATCACAAACAGGAGAGAAACAACTATATCATAGAGATCTGTGAAGCAATCCTTGACAGTAACATCCTCAAATCATCCTAAATTTATTGCAATACATGAAGTATGCCGAGAATGTGTATGGTTGATGAACATAACCCATCATATCCAAGTATCATGCAGATTAATTTCAATAGAAGATAGTCCAACAATTCTATATGAAAATAATGCTGATTGTATTGCACAACTCAAAGGTGGTTATATCAAAAGTGAGAGGACGAAGCATATTTCTCCAAAATTCTTTCATACACACGAGCTTCAGAAAAATGGCAACATCAATATTCAACAAATTCGTTCAAGTGACAATGTGACTGATTTATTACAAAAGCACTGCCAATATCTATATTCAAGAAACTGATTCACAAAATTGAAATGCATCGATCAACATCAAAGAGAGTAGCTGTACTATTTTTCATTCACTTAGATTTTATCCCACTAGGTTTTCCTAGTTAGGTTTTAATGATGCAATATTTATCTTTAATACTCCAAAATAACAGTACTCTTTTATCTTCATTTGATTTTTTTGTCCCATTTGGTTTTTATCAAATGAGGTTTAACAAGGTAGATTTTTTGTAATGTGTTATTCAAGGGAAAATGCTGTAAATGGTAAGTTATTGGTGAATTACAATTATACCCCTACATACCTATAATTTATTACCATATGTATCCATAATCCTTCCTTATAGATATAGGACTTTAGTTCTCATTATAATATGCACAAGTTTATTGATTTTTATTCTCTCTTATCTTTTTACAACAAATTATATTTAATTAGTTTTTAATCAAATATAATTGGCAGGTTATAAAAGTGGTTATAGACTTTATTATAAATAGGACTCAATGTCCATGAAAAATTTCATGAAAAATAATAGGTTGAAGTCTAAAAAATAAATATACAAGTCCAAGATAAAGAAATTCAAGAGAAATTTCAAAGTTTCGAAGAAGAAGAGAAGAAACTTTCAAGTCTGGGAAATTTCAAGAAGAATAAATTCTTCTTCAAATCAAATCAATTATAAATTCAAGCCGTGAAATTCAAATCCAAGTATCGAAATCCAAATCTCAAGAAAGCTATAGTTCACAAAAAATCAAATCTTCAATAAGTCTTGAAGTGAAGGATTCTAGTCACGTTATCATAGGGACGGATGTAGCGGGTTCGGTTTAGTTCTCAGCCCATTTGGGTTTTTTTTAGTGTAAAAAAATTATGTAAAAATATTTTTTACCTGCAAATTTTTTTAACATATTAGTTTGACTTGTAGTCTGATCCTGGATATGTTCCTGCGTTATCCCTCGTCTTTAAACATCCAGATCATTAATTAGATGCTTGTACAGTTCTACAATAACAAGAAGATCAACCTCCACTATATTTCACAACAATTAATTTGTAACAATTTTTTGTATTTCTATATACACAAGTTTTTTTGGAGTCTCATCTATCTACCTCAAGTACATGGGATTTTTTATGAGCATTTTTCTCGTAATTATTCATGTACAATTTTACACACAACATCATACCTTTTGTGGGATTCGAACCCTATTCGAATGGTGCTCCCATAATTTGCACTAAAGTCATGTTTTGGGTGTTGCAACTTTATTAAAATTGCACTTTTTACGAATGACGACACGTGTTATGATTTGCACAGTTGGATTACCTTTTGAATACTACTACCCTATATGGCTTTTCATTTAGTTTTCATTTGGCTAGTGTTTTCATTTCTCTTTCTCTCCAGTTACGCCGTTTCGAATGAAACTCTCTGGTTTTATTCTTTCTGATTTGTAATAGTTAGTCTCTATTTAGTGATATTCTAAGTGATATTCATGAGAAAGTTTGGGTTCTTTCATGTTGCTGTTTATGAGGTTTTGAGGAGATTTTTTCTCGAATCTTGTATATCGATTATTGTATTTTAGAGAGATAAGTGTTCTGTTTTGTACTCAGTGATTTGGCTAAACATTTTGTAACTTTAGTTGCTATTTTGGACTATATAGTGGAACTGCGCACAAATCCAATCTATTGGATGCTCCACGGGGAATGTAAGCGTTAGAAGCGGTTGCCGAACCTCCGGGGCTAAGGTCGAAAGAAACGATTGTGTTTTCTATTCTTTTCTACACTTTATTTTTCTGAGAAGATCTTCATATCTCCATTTCTCGATTTAATATTGTGTGTATTCCTGGTCTTACAGTGGTATTAGAGTCATTGCTGAGAAATAAGGTACCTAGATCTTAGAGAAATCAATTGATTTATAAGATATCCAAATCTTTGGAATTGCTGTTGAGCAAAATTGAAAGAAATCGAGTTTTAAACTTATTGGGTGAGATCTTTTTAAACTTTTTTAAAGTTCATCTTTCAAAATTTTAGGGTTTTTTTTTTTTTTTTCCCTCAATCTACCGTACACTACAAACCCCCTTTAGATTAATCTTTATCTAAAGGCTCATATGAAGCCTTGAGAATCTGAGATAAATCAAGTACGAGTGTGTACTTAGAGGATCTTGCAGGAGGAATATGTGAAACATAGTTCTGTGATATTAGTTATTGTGTTCTCCTTTTAGTCTTGATATGTATACTTTCTGAGAGTGCCTGAAATTTAAAAAATCTTTTTTTACGAAGTGTTACTGTGATTTTTGGAGTATCATCAATTTGTACTCTTGCTGTTCTTTGCATATTTGTGAAAGCTGTCTTCTGTCTGTGTGATAAGTTTAAAGTTAGTCAGTTTGATGGAAAAATTATTTTCAATCTGTAGAGTCAAAAAATGAAGCTATTTTAATGCAAATAAGATGTGTTAGAGCCTTAGATGATAGTTGGTCTGCTGATTTACTTCCTGCAAAGAAAATTGAACTTGAAGAAGTTTCTTGGAGTACTATTTTCTTATACTTCTAAAAATTTGATAAGAAGTATTGGTGAAACTAAAACAGCTTCGGAATTGTGGACCAAATTGTATGTAAAATATGTGACAAAGACTATTCCAAATAAGTGTTTCTTACTAAAACAATTATTTTCTTTCAAAATGGACCCCTCAATTGATTTGGATGAAAATTGAAACAGATTTACAAAACTTACACCAAGACTTGGCTAACTATAATGAAAAACTTTCAAAAGATCAGATCCTAGTAGTCTTGTTAAATTCCATTAGTGAGAGATATAAAGACATCAAGGTTGCTCTAGAGTATGGTAGAGAATAACTTACTACTGATGTGATAATTAATCATTTAAGAAATAAGGCTCTAGAGATGAAAGTTGATTCTAGTAGTAGTCAAATTGGAGACAATTTGTTAGTAAAAGGGAAATGTTTTGGTAAATCAAATTATCATTCTAAGTCTTTTATTGAGAATAAAAACAGATTTAGTGATAAGAATAAGTCCAGAAATAAGACTAAAGGTAAGAAGTGTTATTATTGTGGGAAGTTGGGTCATTTTGCTAAAAAAAAATTTAAGAAGAAAAATGATTCAAAAGAAAAGAAGTTTGATGATGGGAGTAATGCTTTAGTATATAATAAAACCAAGTCTAATACTGGTTTGGTCATTGTTAATATGAAAAACAACGAAGTGATGAATGGATTTTTGACTCAAGCTGTTCTTTCCATATGTGCCTAAATAAAAATTATTTTCTTGAGTTTGAAAAGACAGCTGGGAGGGCAAGTTATAATGGGAAATAACTTTATCTGGTTTCAGATATTTTTTGCTGGTCATTAATGATTTTTCTAGAAAAATTTGGGTTTTTTTTATTAAAACATAAAGATGATACATTTTCTGTTTTTAAATATTGGCAAACTCATTAAAAATCGAACTGATCACTAGAAATTTTTTTTTGAAGACTGGCAATGGTTTGGAATTTTTTAATCAATAAATTCATTAATTTTTTTAAAGAACATGGTATCTTTAGGCATAAAATTGTCACCTATACTCCTCTACAAAATGGAATAGTTGAAAGAATGAATATGACTCTATTAAACAAAGTTAGGTGCATGCTTCGAAGTTCTGGTTTGCCTAATTATTTTGGGTGAAGTTTTTAAAATTGCTGCATATCTTATTAATAAAAGTCCTACTAAAGCTTTAGATTTTGAAGTTCCTGAATCTGTTTGATCTGAAGGTTCTGTAAATTATTCTCATTTAAAGGTGTTTGGTTGTGCTGCATATGCTTATCAAAATATTGGAAAATTGAAACCATGTTAAATGTGTTTCTTGGATTATGATAAACATGTTAAAGGCTATAGATTATGAGTTAAATGTGAAAATGGGTATAGAGTCATTGTTAGAAAAGATGTTGTTTTTAATGAATCTATAATTCCATGTTTAGAAGGAAAAGAAAATGTTTTGACTGATAAAGATGTTCAAATTGAGGTGAACCCTCCTCAAATTGAACAAGAGACTCATGTACCTGTAGTAGATGAATCTGGTCTTGAACCTGAAATTGAAAATGGTCAAAAAATTGACCAATCTGATTCTATTTCTCTCACTTTTGATGAGTACCAACTCACAAGAGATAGAGAGAGAAAGCAAATAAGACCTTCTACTAGATTTGACAATGATAATTTTGTTTCGTTTTTCACTTATCAAGAACATTTTGAAAATGAACCAAACTCTTCTGATGATGCCATTAAGTGTAACGAAAGTAAAAATTGGATGATAACTATGGAAGATGAAATATCTTCACTTTTAAAAAAAACAAGACATGGGAACTTGTTAAAAGACCTAAAGGGCATAAATTAATTGACTGTAAGTAGATCTACAATATAAAACAAGTGAAAGGAGACGGTAAAAGCATTAGATATAAATCTAAACTTGTTGCAAAAGGCTTTACTCAAAAAGAAGGGATTGATTATACCTAAAAAAAAGTCTCCTGTTGTGAAATGTCACTTGCTCTTGTTGCTCAATTTAAATGGGGACTTGATTAATTGGATGTTAAAACTGCTTTCTTGTACGATGATTTAGATAAAATTATTTACATGAAGCAGCTTATTGATTTTGAAATTGGAGATCCTGAAAATACCGTTTTCTATTAAAAAGATCTTTATATGGTTTAAAACAAGCTCCTAGACAATGGTATAAGAGAGTTGATACATTTGTTTTGAAACTTGGTTTTAAAAGAAGCCAGTATGATACTTGTCTAAACCGTAAAGGTGATGGAGGTATAAATTCTCTGGATCTAGTTCTCTATATTGATGATATGTTGCTTGTTAGTTGTGATAAATCTGAAATTGATGATATTAAACTGAAATTGAAGTTTGAAATTGAAATGAAGGATCTTGGTTCTGCTAAAAAGATATTAGGCATGGGGATTTGGAGAAATAAAGAGAAAGACTTGTTATTTTGAATCAACATGATTATGTGATTAAAATTAAAAAAAAAGTTTAGCATACCAGACTGTAAACATGTAACATTGCCTCTTGCTAATCATTTTAAGCTATCTTATATCTTTTGTCCTAAGCCTGATGAAGAGTATGCTAGAATGTCCAACGTTCCTTATGCAAATGCTATTGGTTTTGTTATGTATTTGATTATTTGTACCAAACCTGATCTTGCATTTAGTATTAGCACTTTGAGCAGATTTATGAGTAACCTTGGAAAATAACATTGGAATGCCTTAAAATGGTTATTTAGATACATTAAAGGCAGACCTAATTTAGTTTTAATGTTTAAAACAAGTAAAAATGGTGTTATTTTAAATGGAAATACTTATTCCGATTTTGTTGGAGATAGAGATAATAGGAGATCAACTTCATCCTATTTTTATAACTTATATGGTACAGCTATTAGCTGAAAATCACAACTTCAAAAAGTTGTTGCTTTATTTTTAACAAAAGCAGAATATATTGCCGCTACTGATGCTGTAAAAGAGGGAATGTGCCTAAATGATTTACTGTCTGAACTTGATTTTGTTGATAATCATGCTATGTTGCTATCTGATAGTCAAGGTGCAATCCATTGGAGCAAAAATTCTATATTTCATGATAGAACAAAGCATATTGATGTTAAATATCATTTTATAAGATACATCATTTCAAAAGGAATTCTTAGAATTGGAAAAGTTTCAACTCAACTTAATCCATCAGATATGAGTATAAAAGTGATTCCTTTGAATAAGTTTGTAAACTGTTTGAAACTTTTATTTGTTGATTCTTTGTAATACATGTACATGTACTTAGAGAAAATGAAAATGATTGAGATTATGCTCTGGACTACACTATATCCCAAATTTTGGTAGCAAGGTGGAGAATGTGAGATTCGAACCTTGTTCGAATGGTGCTCCCAAAAGGTAATTTGCACTAAAGTCGTGTTTTGGGTGTTGTAACTTCATTAAAATTGCATTTTTAACTGGATGACGACACGTGTTATGATCTGCACCGTTAGATTACCTTTTGGATACTTCTACTCTATATGGATTTTCATTTGGTTTTCGTTTGGCTAGGGTTTTCATTTCTCTCTCTATTTTGTTCTCTCTATTATTTTTCTTCTCAAATTACTGATTCGAGAAGGGTTGATCTGTAATAGTTAGCCTTTGTTTAGTGATATTTTAAGTGAGTATTCATGAGAAAGTTTGGGTTCTTTCATGTTGCTGTTTATGAGGTTTTGAGGAGATTCTTTCTTGAATTTTGCAGATCGGCTATTTTATTTTAGAGAGAAGTTATCCGTTCTATACTTAGTGATTTTGCTGAACATTTTGTAACATTTGTTGCCATTTTGGACTGTATAGTGGAATTGAGCACAAATCCAATCTATTGGATGCTCAATGGGGGATGTAGACGTTAGAAGCAGTAGCCGAACCTTCGGGGTTTAGGCCGAAAGAAATAGATTGTGTTTTCTTTATTTTCTGCATTTTATTTTTCTGAGAAGATCTTCATATATATGTTTCTTGATTTAATATTGTGTGTGTTCCTGGCCTTACACCTTTGTTTCACCCGCAACATTCTAGTGTACTGTGTTATTTAGCCAGTGTAAGATCCGTTTCTTTTCGTTTTAGTTTCTTCACGGGCAATTCATCAACATTCACTCCTGAATTTCAACATTTATAAAACTTCAATTCGGTATCCATGGAATCATTGATGGGAAGGTAATTAAAGCCATGGCTTGATGGAAACTTGGCTATAAAAAGGGGTTTGGTCCCTAAGCTCAAACACTACCGAAAATACACGTTATATACCATCAATTTCAAAGTATCGAGAGCTTAAAAGTGTCATTATTTGGAACAAAAAAGAGAGTTTCTAAACAACATTAATGGCCGGAGGTATAAACTCAATCCATGAGTTTTCTTTTTCTTTTTTTCCGATCCGATTTGTTTTTACATAATTGTTATGGATCGATATTTAGTTTTACATTTGGTATCAGAGTTATATAACCTCTGTCTTGACGTTTACAAGCAATCTAAAAAAAATTACTTCTTTGATCGGATTTTTTTTTTTTTTTTGATGGAGATTTCTCCATAAAATCGGTTTTCAAACCTCTTTATGTTTTCAAACTTGAGTTTTGACAATGAGAAGGTAAATTTGAAGCGGGTCTGAAATAGATTAAAATTCACCTTGGTCGGAGGAAGAAGACAACCATCTTTTTTTTTTTTTTTCCAAAAAGAGGCATTTGAAGTTATAATCAGTTATTGGGCCCGCTTTCAAAATGATAAACATTTTATTGGGCCATTAATCTCTGTTATTTTCAAATGCATGTTTTCCTTTTGCAGTAAAGTGATTGTCATTATTGAGGCCATATTTCCATCCACAAAGGCCACTTGAAAATGATGGATTATTTACTGGGCCATAAGTTATTGGGCGATTTAAAATCATAAGTAATTAATTATTGGGTCATAAACTACACTTATATTGAGCTGATGTTTAGTATATTATTTGTTGGGCTCATAAATGTCTGTTCGGCCAATTAATTCTTGGACGTGTATTTAATATTTGGGCATGTATTATATATATGTTTACTTATTCTCACATTGAATTAATCGTTTCTGCATAAAATATATTATGTCTAGTGAGCTATATAGTTTTATACTTAATATAATAATTTTTTTCTTACATGAACTTTTATTATATTTATATAATTAATTAGAATAAAATATCAAATTACCTCATAATTCGCCATAGGAATTATGAATAAGTATATAACTTGATAGTTTTATTATAAAGTTCACTTTAGAATAGAATTTCAAATTATTTTCATAATTAACTTAAATATGAATTAAGTACATAATTTGATAATTCTATCATAAGAAATAATTAAATATGTTTGAATTAAAACTTTAGCTCACATGCAATTTTTATGTCGTTATATTCAATTTTAGCAAAATTTACATTAATAAAATATGCAATATTCAATTAAGTCTCAATTTTAGTGTAAACAA
The DNA here is from genome assembly GCA_903798385.1 of Fraxinus cuspidata. Lineage (NCBI taxonomy): Eukaryota > Viridiplantae > Streptophyta > Magnoliopsida > Lamiales > Oleaceae > Fraxinus > Fraxinus cuspidata. The sequence continues at coordinate 10,366 of CAIGRP010014588.1, forward strand.
ATTTTAATATACTGCTACTTCACAGACTGCTAATTTTTCTGATATTCTTTACGATATTTCCAAATTGAAGGGTATAACAATAAATTGTGGAATGAGAGAATTCTTCTTCATTTAGGATGGATGGATATTGATTATGCTATTAGGAAAGACAAACCACTTGAAGTCACTGATGCCAACATTGCAGTAGACATTGTGCTTTATGAAAAATTGAGCGATCTAATCGTTTCAGCGTAATGTTCATGGAGACTAAAATTTTTGTAGGTATACATGGTTCCGTTGATTAGCATGGCAAGGTCGAGAACTTGATAAAGGTCATTGATCATCAATTCGTCAAATCAGATAAGTCATTAGCAAGAAACTTTATAATGAAATTCTCATCCTTAAAGTCCACTAGTGTAAAAGGTGTGCGCGAGCACATGAGAGATATTACAGCCCAACTTAAGAAACTCGAGGTTGACATGTCTGAATCTTTCATTGCGCACTACATCTTGAATACTCTCCCAAAACAGTACGAAACTTTCAAAATCTCGTATAACACATATAAAGATAAATAGTCAATAAATGAATTAATGACTATGTGTGTTCAAGAAGAAGTAATGCTAATAATGGAATAATGTGAAAGTGTAATATTGACTACAACCCGTGGAAAGGGGAAGGCTCAAGCCAATCAGAAAGGGAAAGGTAAAATATCATCCCAAACTGATATCAAGAAAATGGCCAAATGTTACTTCTATAAAAAGAATGGACACATGAAGAAAGATTGCGCCAAATTCAGGAAATAGCTTGAGGATAATGGTAATCCAACCTCATTTGTTTGTTATAAATTTAATATGGTTAATGTAAATATTAACACCTGATGGATTAACTTTTGATATATAATCCATATTGCAAACTCCTTGCAGGGTATGCAAAACTTAAGAAAGCTAATGGGAAGTGAGCAAAATATCTTATCCGAAAACAAAATGGGCTCACATGTGGAGGCTATATGAACATGCATTTTAACTTTGAGTAGTGACTTTGTTTTGAAATTAGATAGGACATTTTATGTTGCAAGTTTTTCACGAAACTTCATTTTCATTTCCAGACTTGTATAATTGAGATATTCCTTTAATTTTTCAAACACGTCAATCAGTCTATTATATAATTCTGATTGTGTTGGGAATCATATGGTCTGGTCACCTTTCGACATATGAGCATCAACATGGTAGCAATTTCA
>CAIGRP010014590.1:0-14316 GCA_903798385.1 Fraxinus cuspidata
CTCAAGGTAACAGACATTGGGCTAAGAGGAAAAATGAAAGTATTGTACTCAGATGACCAAAAACTCAAAGCAATAGGAAAAATCACAAGATCATAAATCGGGGGACGAACGGCGATCTCCAACAAATCAGAAATCTCGATACGGTCAAAAATGACCTTGGTAGGACCATGATTGGTCATACGTGCATGCCAGAAACGAAAAGTAGTATCAGTTTTAGGCCAAGTATGAATACCTTTTTCACGGATGGACTTCAAGGAGAAGGGGTTTAGAAATGGAGGGTCTTGAGTGCAAGGGAATAATTTGCCCACTGCCGCCTGTCCCACAAAATAGACATCAATAAATGATGGGCCCAGGTAGAACTCAGGACGATCAGGACTGGCCGACCAAAGGGAGTTTGCTCTCACATACTACCTGGAGAGAAGCTGTTGAAAGCTTTCGAAGTTAAGAGAGCTATCCGAAGGGCTTTGGGAAGTCGTCATTTTGCTAAGCTTCGTGAGAGTTTGCGGATTGTGAAATGGTAGCAAGTAAAAAGTAAGAAGGTGAACAGTGATTTAATAGGAGAAGATGCGGCGATGAAGAACGTGGGTATGATGGTGTGCTAAAGTGGCATGATATTTAGTTTATAGGGGTGGCTAGCTATTGCACTTTTCGAATACAGAAGGTCACCGCCAGACAAAGTAATGATTGAACCCATTTCCCCTTGTTTAATTTTAAACGTCGCGGGAGTCGTGAAGAATGAATATGGTATAAAATTAATAATTGATATTAATTTTGCCATATTTGGGGGTAATTATTGATGCATAAAATTGAGGCCCAGAAATTTGAAGGATGAGCCCAAGAGAGACCATGAAGAGTCCCAAAACAGTACCTGAAAATAGAATCATTAGCTGATGCCCAATATCGCTCAAGATGATAAGTCGTTCAGAATAGGGTGATCCTTATCGCCTAAGCATGCAGAACGCTCAAAACCCAAGCAAGCATAATACTGTTAAAGTGACAGTTATGAAAGCAGTTTATTCCATGATCCAAGAGCAACAGTTAAAAACGATTTTAGCATATCATCGATCATGGAAGAAGTGGGTGGTTACAAAACGATAAGCATCCATTTAGCCACAAGTCATCTATCATGGAGAAAGTGGGAGGTTACTGGGCGATAAGCAGTTTTCCAACAGTTTCTCAAACGACGTTACAAAGGAAAACCGTCAAAGAAGTATAAAAAGAAAAAGATGACATAGAAGGAAAAGATCGAAATCAAAAACTCTCAAACAGAGAATTATGTAATTTTCATTCATTACTTTTTATAGTCAATTACTTTTTAAGTTCAGTGTGCTTGTACTCCTTGAAGGCGTTTCACTTCTTGTAAACCGTGATCTTCGCAACACCCATCGTTGGGACTTTGTCTCGAAAGGTCGTCGTTCCTTACACAATCGTCTGAACCTTCTTCTAATTGTTAGCGATGTCCGACACTCTGTGCGAAACAATCTCTAAGGATCAAGGAGAATCTTTTGGTATCAATCTCTACCCGGAAACACAGTTGAAGAAGGTAAAAAGAGAACGAGAATGAAGAAATCTACAGTAACTAAACAATGAGTCTTGTGGACCAATGATAGCACGAGACATGGATTAGGTTTTTACACCCAACGTCTTGCTTCAAAAATATTCTTGTCCTATAAATGCGAACATACAAGTAAAGATAAAGATAGAAGAATGCTTTTCATTATTATTTAAACTTTAGCTAAATCTCTTCTGATTGTCTCCCACATGCAAATTGTACTGATAGTTGAATTGAGTGTCGAAGTATCAACATTCATAGTCATATTTTCTCCCTCGGCCCAATGATCTTGGCGCTAACAATTCATTCTAATGTGAAGAAAACATACAAATTAGCAAGGAAATGGTTGAATATTTGTTGATAGCAGAATCCGAATATTTTATTAGGTCAACAATATTTATATTTTTCGATATGATAATTATTCCTTAACACAATATTAATAAGCTTATTAATATTCTCTAATATTGTACCATTTTTATTTTATAATATTACAAAGAAAGTCGCATGCCTATGAGCTCGATTAATCTTTTAACAATAAAAAGCACGACAAAGGTCACTATATAAGGGGGACTCGAAGAATTTGGCTTTTTGCTGGAAATTGTAATAATTTCATAGGAAGAAATGATTATATAGTGACTTGTACAATTGTTTGTGCTGTAAGGTATTTGTCAACTCGACTTGCTGTATGAATTTATAGGAGGAATAATTCAGTGCACTCCACTAAGTATGGTTCATTACGCTTTCTTTTCCACTTTTTACGGTCACCTGTTGATGCTTTTTTTCCACTTTTTCGTGTTCAATTTTTTATGTATACCACTGGGATCGAATCAATAATTTATTGTGAGCAAAGTGGCATAAGATATAAATTTAGAGAATTAGAGTTGATACTTCCTATGATGATACGATACATACATGGATTGTTCAATCATATGACAAAATTGGAAACTAGCGGATAGAACAAAAAAAAAAAAATATACAAAAGTAAATTGATAGAGTTTGAGCCAGTTTTTAGATTTATTTTATTTTATTTGTTTAAGGGACCTTAAACTCGATTTTAGAGGAAAAGAACCCCCACCCCCCCTCCCCCCCGGGGGTGTCTTCAGTCGGGCATAAGATCAGGACTTCCCTGTTGCAATTTTTTCTTCCTACCTTTGAGAGTAACCTGTCTTGTTTCAAGAATTTCAAAGGCACCATTTTGTCATGCGTTGAGTACTAGTTATTGTCATGTTATATTCAACACATAATGGGCCAAGGAGGAACTTTCGATGTCTTAAAAGTGGTCCCAAATGTGACAACCACATTAGTTTATGCGTTGTGACCTTTTTTTTATCAGTAAATGTGAATTATATAAATTAAAAATCATGCACAAATATACTGGGTATATCCGGGCTAACAAAATGAAAAGATGTACCAACGACTAGATTTAACAACCTAATGTCATATACTCAAAATGAATCAAAACATGCGGATACAAAGAAAACATAATTTTATATACGTGTATTTTAATCTGCCTAACAACGCTATCAATTTGCGGTCTTAGATCGTCAAAAAAATTCTTGTTCCTTGCCGTCCATAAATGGTAAACGGTGTTAACAAGCGCAATTCTTTTCGCCTTACTTTGCCAAAATGTGCCTCGAACCTCCTTCTTGATTCACTTCAATGCACTTGGTAATGTAGATATAGATCTTCTAATACCAAGCAACACTCTAACCTTATCACAAACGGAAGCACAAAATTGACAAGTGAAGAAGAGATGTTGCACCGTCTCAATCCCAATTCCACAAAAACAGCGCGCTTGGTCAATCTCCATATGCATAAGTTTATCTTTGGTAAGCAACTAGGACTTAGCTCCAAGCCAAAGGGTAAAAGCATGCTTCAGGGTAACGTAAGCATTCCAAATAGTTGCTGCCCATGCTACCTTGGGTCCCTTTAACCTGAAAAAATCATAGGCCGCTGCAATACTAAATCTGCCGTTAATGACCCATTTTTCCAGTATGCGTGCGCCAGCCTGTCTGCAGTCAGTTAGGCTGCCTAATGTCATCCGTCTGCATGTGTCTGTGTGTCCATCCGCTAGCAAGAATTGAGGTTGTGAAATCTGCCCGCATAATTCCAGCAGCTTTTTAATCAGTGGAGAAACACCTTTCTTTGCCGTATACTCCCAAACTTTAGTCCCACAGAGAAAACCGTTTCACCCACCTAACCCTAAGAGTATCCTTCTTGTTATGGATGTTCCAAAGGGTTTTAGCAAATAACGCCAAGTTTCAACATTTAATATCTCTAAATTCAAGTCCGCCCTCATGTTTCAGCAAGCAAACACTACTCCAAACAACCGTTGGCCTCTTAGACCCCCAAAGGAAGTTACGACAAATAGTAACAACCTTTGAAATAATCGTGGTCGGAATAGGTAGAATAAAAAGCCAAAAACATTCAACACCTAGAAGGACGATTCTCACAAACTCCACTCTATCCGCATAAGACAAGGATATCCTAGACCATAGTTCAATAAGGCCCTAGATTTTGTTGATAAAAGAGTCATATGAGCTTACTTTCAATTTTTCCACTTCAAGTGGTATACCCAAGTATCGAAATGGCATGGAACCCTTGGCCATGCATGTTAGTTGGTGAATGTCCTCCAATTCTTATCCATGAATACCCGCCATGTACAAGTTAAACTTCTTCACATTCATCCTAAGTCTCGACATGTCTCCAAAATTAAATAGACTTATGTCCTTTTTTATATTTAAGAAAGACTTCTCTAATAAAGTTAATATGAAAATATATATTTTAACATAACAAGTCGTCTTTAACATTTGACATCAATAATGGAAATAAGTAGGGCTTTTTTTTTAAAATTAATAAATAATAAAGAAAAAGGCCAAAAAGATTTCCAAATATAAGCACAAAAGGGTTGTCAATTCGAGCTCATTAGTGGCTGCAATTGTTCATCGACAATTTGTGTAGCTTTTGTAACTTTCCCTACCCATTTGGAATGCACCTAGTGGCCCATCAATTCTTGTTTTGTATCCATAGGAAGAGACAAAAAATTTGACATGATAAGATCCCAACTTCACCTTCCCTATGCCCCAAATTTTGATATTTCACAATTCTACTTGTAAGTACAAGCCATCTTGCACTCAAACATGGTCTTGACTTTGCAATAAAGATGTCTTGGAAACTGTAAAACTGTATTATGTGTATTAAAAAAAAAAAAAAAATTTGAGTTTCAACGATTTTTACTTTTATAAATTGAAATTTCGAGACTTTTTATGGCCGAATCATTTGCATTTTCTTCTTTAAATTACCACTTTATGAAGTATAAAACCGTTAGATTTTTTTTTTTTTACCCCTTCGGGGTGGCCGAGTTGATGGAGTAGGTAAACGCGGAGACCGAAAGTCACGAGTTCGAATCCCCTGTCAACACTTCCTCGGTCGAGCCCGTCACACCGGGTTTGCCTAGTGTGATTTATCTCTCATATGTGATTTGCGGGCTACTGCACATGAAACGAGATTTACTCAGTGCGCACTCGCAGGTAACGGCTGCGGGTTCCTACGTCGACCAAAAAAAAAACCCGTTAGTTTTGCCTTGAAGGTTTTAAACTTCATAAAATTAGTTGGTGAAGGCTAATAATGATTGTTTATTCTAGAAGACTAGGTATATTCGTTCCACGTTAGAACTAAACTAATTTTATAATCTCATAGTTAGCCACTATTTGGTCACCGTTTATTCAATTTTTTTTCGAAACTCATTTCCAACTATATATTTTATCAACTATTATCAAAGTTTAATACAAATTCGATTTTCGCTAAACCAAAAAAATATGAGTCGAATTGATATACATAGACGATCCAAGAATCATTTTTTAAAACATGGCTGCACTTATTGTTTGCTAACTTTAGAAAAAGGATTTTAAATGTTTTATGCAATGATGTTGGTCCAAGTTGGAGTCTGATAATTGACGATGTGCATTCTTCATATATGACTTTACTGTTGTATATTGAGTGCTTTCGAAAATTGGATGGTAGAGACCACTTCATCATCTAAAAATACTATTTACATTTTCTTCTTTATATCTTCTTCTACAGTTTTAATTTTTCTGTCATAACAACAAAAAATCCACTATTAGAGCTGTCACCATTTATGCAAAAAGGAAAAGAAATATATTTATTTTATCAGTATAAAATAAAGAATAAAATTTAAAATATTTATTTATTTTTGCTTACAAAGGATATTTCTATAATTACAAGAAAGATTGAGAGTATTTGTAACAATCATATACATATATTTCAGTGGGTGTCTTCGTAACTTTCTTTCGGACTTTGCTAGGGGTACATAAATTTTCACATAATGTTCACATAATTACATGTGGCACATATCCAACCTTTAATTCAAATCTCACACTTTCACATCAACTACCGAATGATTGCCACATCACATTATGTACTCCTTTATGTACATAAATTATGTACAACAAGAATTATCCCTTTCTCAATTAGAAATTTAATTATAAATATTAATAATGCAAGGTCGGATATATTGTAACACGCCCAAACAATTGCAATGTACTTGCTTTTTAGATGTAGAACGTTTAAAACGAGAAAATATGATTATTTAAATTTTAGTACGAATAAATGCTCAATTTGTATGCATATTCAACGTCAAAACAATAACTCAAATTTGTGTGCCATCAAGAAAAAGAAAATACAACGAATTTTTAAAACCTTTATTTTTGAATCAATTTCCTTTACTATTTTTAAGGGTTTGTTTGGGAGATATTTAAAAAAAAATCAATTATTCTCCAAAATTATTTTCAACTACGCATTCTATAAAATCCATAACTTTTCCTTACTTTGTAACACTAAATTCTCAAAAAAAAAATAAATAAATAAATTATTTTTCACTTGGAACCAAACAAATGCAAAATATCTTCATACATCTATTGCTCGGAATTAAATCATAATTTTTTCTTTAAAGAGTCAACTTTTTTGAGCTTGTTCACAATTCACGCCTTTCAATTAAGTTTGCGGGCAAAATATTGCATTAATCTCTTCATGTTATGGATATATTTGATCCCATATACCAATATACAAAAGTTGTTGGTCGAATTAATTCACATAGACAACAAATGAGTCATTCTCCAAACATTTACATATGATGTTTTGAGCATGATTCATTTAAAGTATCAATTTATGTCACATGTGAATAATCCATAATCCTATAACTTTTTAGACGTAAAAATTATGAATAGTGACTAACTAACTCGAAAAATAAATTTTGTTTGTCTGAGGAACCAAATCGCCCAATGAAATAAGGTAAGAACTCTCATTGTCGAGAATTAGATGATAGTGTCTATGTTGATAACAAGATATTTTAGAGATTCCTTGTTAAAATATCTAAGATGGCAGGACAATAAGATTACCATTTTCAACCAACGCATTAGTACATTGATTTGATCAAGACAAAGCATTAGTTGAAGGTGATTCGGTTTTGATTAATTATGTAAAATAAAACATAGACAAGTGCAAACCAAGTCATTTGCATTCTTGTCTAGTGACATTAGGGTTGTAAATTGATTCTTAGACACAAAATCCACAGCACAGTTCAGCAATTAGTGTAGAAAATTATATTATTTGCACTTCAACTATTCCTCGTTCTTTCTTTATTTTCTTTAATTACAAGCAAATATATTTAAATTATTGAGAAAAAATTTGAATAGATGCCACTGGTAATGCTGCATATAATTATACAAGACAGGCTTTATAAAGAAATGAATCAGGTCTATACGGGAAATGATGTGTTGATTATCAGAATTGAAGGTTTCTCAAAACTGAAAAAAGAATTGAACTTGATGTTGTAATGGTGAGTCATTCTTTTGTCTTTTATTATGTTGCACGATCAATCTCGAAACAGTAAAAATTCATCTAAATTCTTCTTGATCATGATGTTTTAATTGGATGTCTTAACTTTATGAAGTTAGATTTAATTCAAAACTTGGATGGGTGTCTCGAAGCATTTATCCATGAAGGTTAGATGAACGATTTAAATGTTATCCGTCATTGAAAATTTGATTGTACAAATTATAGTGAAACGTTGAATACAAACCAGTTGTTTTGATGATTAACTACAAATAGTGCATTACTAGATAAATAGTTGATGGGAATGCTAAAACTAGATAAATGAGACCTTCCTAAACTTAGCGATAAACAGGCTTCACTTATGAGTTTTTAACTTTGCATAGGATACTAAATTCTTTGTCAGTTCATTCAGTTAACTGCAGTTTCTTTTTATTCCTCACGAGTTAATAATAAATGTAAAATTATAAAATCCCGAACCCCCATTCAACTAAGTTGTGAAGGCTTAAATCATCTCCAATGCTACAGTGTGAATTATTGTACACGTGGCAAACTAAATAGAAATGGAGAGAAGAACATTTTCAATAGGACTGTGAATTGTTCTAATTGTGAACTACGTGTAAAAGAGTGGAGAAATGGTGGATATAAATTATAAAAATTGAATGGAGGATGTCAGTCTAGCCCACATATAAATTATAAAAAAGAAAAAATTAAGTGGTCCATATTTTTTCTTGTCATGTAAAATATTTTTGTGTGATGTGATGTGACATACTTTCTTTGCGCAATCCATGAGCTAATTCGAGATTCTATTAAAAACCTCTTCTTAGCTAGAGTGGAGTTTTACAAACCAAAAATGCAATTTTTTCTTGATATGCGCAAATTGATAACGGTGTTATCTAACTTTCAATTGAACATTGTCATGATAAGAGAATATGTAAGAGCATTTCTAACAAACTCCTTCAAAGTGAAAAGTCCCTTATTTTAAAAGAATCATTCTTTAAAATTACGGTACAAGAGGCTCTTCAAATTTATATTTTAAAATAAAAAGTTGGTTAGACTTTCTCTTAATAATTAAATACATTCAAAATATTCCAATTTTCAATGTTCCATCTATGTTGACGCAATTAAATAGTATATACAATAAAAATAGAAAGAAATAATATAATAATTTGGAGGGAAGTCAGTGAAAATAAAATAATAATAATAATAATAATAAATACATATTGGGGTAGTAAAATTAAGTGTGAAAGTTAAACAGGTTTTTAGACTATTTAAAAATTTTTACTCTAAATCTATGGATGCTTTTAAATTGTAAAATATACTATTTAAAAATAGAGAAGATCTTTGAGATACTCTTTAAGATATGAAAAAAACAAAATAAAATGAAAGACCAACTCGTTCTTTTTTAAATATTGAGAATTAACTTCAAACCATGTCATCTACTTCACATGCATTTTTTTTCCCCTTTTTGACATAACAAAGTCTTCCTTTTTTTTTCTCATAATGAAAGCAAAGTTCTAGAGAGCTCACAAGTTTAGTTATAATAATATGAATAATATTATTCATATTATTATAATTAATTATTCATAGTCAACTAATGTCTCAATTAACAACCTATCATATAGAATGATTAATGCAGTCACTGACTATGCACAATATTATTCTAACAGTATAGAAACAAAAAATTGTTCTACCATGAATAACATTATTCTAACAGTATAGAAACCAAAATTCATTCTAAACAATCTTAAAGAAATATATTACTCTTCACAAAACTACTTATTGCTGTCAGTTGCGAAAGATTCCATCTAAAAGATTTTTATCCTGATCTAAAAATTCATTTCATTGTATTAAAAAGGTATATAAACTATCATCTCCGACATGTTATTTATAGATATTGACAAAACTTGAACTTGTCTTGATTGGGTCTAATATTTTGAAATATTTTATCGAAAAATTTAAACAGTTGAATAAAAAGTATTTTTTTTTCTTTTATATATTCTAATCTTTAAATGTCGCATTTACTGTGTTGATCAAGTAGTGACAATTCCTAGATAAATGCAATGTTTCAATAATTTGCGGCATAAGTAGTCTGCCTACATTGTGTAGATAGTAACTGCGGCCTTCTATGGTCTGGTTCCCAAGGCGATTTAAAACACGACTTACGAGACTAAGAAATATTGATGATAGACCGACCTAGCTTTTATTCGATGAACGATGATAAAATTTTCTTCCAATTTTATAGTTATTTTGTTTTATTTTTTGTCCATAAGCTCAAGTTGTAATGAAATGTCAATGAGAACTCTTTCAAGCTAATCACATTGTCAAATCATATTGTAATATAAGGGTGAAAATCAACCGAGTCTATTGACTCGACCCTTAAATACATGAACTTGTCTCATGTGCCTCATGGGTCAAGTCCAATCGTCCACAAACCCCTAAATCGGTTCGTTATTTTCTTTTTTAAAAAATTGAAACAATCTTTCATTTTTCAAGTTTTGGATCGACTACTTTTAACATATGGGAAGTTAATATTGTATATGAATAAAATATTATATGTACATCTTTTTTTCCCAAAAAAGTCAGATAACATTAAAGAATATTAATTTAAACAATACCTACAAATTATGAAGTTAGTTACTGAAAATCTTCAATGACTAATTTGACCCCTTTATATTGGATCCGAAGTTCTGTCTTACCAATTTGGTAAAAACATTAAACTCTATAGTACTTCTTATTTAAATTTTGATATGTAATCAACGGAACTCTACCACATTTACTAAAAACAGATTCCAATGCTACAGTAGATACCGAATGTATCAGTAGATCATGTCTTAATAGAAATAATTGGATATTGATGCTTGTTTGTTCTTCGCTAACTAAATATGAGCATGTCGTGAGCAAAATACTAGCTAATTCTACCGGTATTTCTCATAAACCTATATTTGCACTGTGGGCAAGGGAAGAAGAATTATTAAAATATTGAGTACCTCTACAAGAACTAAGGTAGCTTCATAAATCGTTGTTTTCATGTGAAGTAACCCTTGTTACGGAGGATTGTCGAACGTTCCTATCGTTATTTTCGATGTATAGCTCATACATCTCACATAAGACTTTTCTCCATATTATCATGTGTACCTAAAGATTCAAAAGTTAATTTATTTGAAATTTTGATTGCAATATGTTTTGTACTTTTTTAAATTAAACTTAGGATCCAATGATGAAGCTAACGGAAAAAACATAAGTAATTTATCTCAATATTTTCTAAACTTAGCCTTCATTGCTAATATGATATCAGAAACTATGAAAAATATTCTACACGTATTAGAATTAAGACAATATAATAAATATGAATGAGACTCCTAGAATTAAAACAATATAATAAATGTGAATGAGACGCCTAAACAAGCGTTCATAGCATTGTAAAAACTTTCAAAAAAAAAAATTCTCACATGAAATAAAATTTGCCACTCATGGTCTGGTAAATCAAATTTTGGATCAAGTGAGTGTTGACCATTATAATAAACAGTAATATAATTTTTTTAATCTTCAAAAGATTGTATAGCATAAGATGAGTCATCTATGGGCTACATTCGTGATAATTGTTCCAACTTTTAGTCCATTTTGCATACATAAATCTTCAAATACTTGTTTTCTACAAGAAGATATCATAATACAATTAAGAGCGCACCTAATTTTTTTTAGAGTAAAGCCACTTTACCCGAAAATGGTTGACGCCTCGAGTGACTGACCCTCACATTGTGCTTAAGTTCCGCGTGAATAAAAATAATGTCTGACCCTCGAGGTGTGTGTTCGGTTATCCAAAGTGTCAACCGAGGTGTTCGTGTAGCACGATTTAATTTTTTATAACTGTCTTTCTATTAATTTATCTCTTTTACAATTAAATTTTAAAAGTGAGAAATACTACGGATATGAAATAATATACCACCAAATTTGAGGTTATGTGACCCATATAATTTCATTGTGTTGAACGACACATTGCCAAATGTAAAACTACAGATTTTAGCTTCCCAATTAAATTATCTAATCATGTTGATTAAAATACTAAAATTTTCTACTCCAATATGGAATATTAAATGCAATATTTTATTAATTTATTATCGATTGTTTATCTATATACTGTACATTAGCAGCTATGTAACATTTAGGCCTTGTTTGATACCAACCTTTTTCCATGGAATTGGAAAATAAATTCATCTTTTTCAAAAAATGGATGGAATTTGGTTTCCAGCCACCATTTTGTTTTTTTTTTTTTACCTTTTTTCTTTTTTTTTTTTGAAATTGGAACAAATTTCATAATCAATTATAAAAAAAATTCACTTTAGTGGACAATTTTCATGTAAAATGAAGCCAAACAAACACTAAACTTTGATAAAAAAAAAAAAAAAATTTAAGGAAAAAATATTTTTGGTTTTTTTTTTTTTTAACTTTTTGGCAGTGGATACAAATTTTATAACCAATTGTAGAAAAAAATTATCACTTTACAGTACAATTTCCATGTAAAACAAAGTCAAACGAACACAAAAATTCCAAAATTTTAAAATATACTGTGCATTAGGAGCTATGTAACAGTAAGGTTATTAACGAATTACAAGTCAAGTGTAAACAATAAAATATCAATTTATTTATTTAAATAACTTATTTTTCACGCCTTCTTTTTACAGTATAAATTAATAACATCTAAACAAAGAGTGTTTCTGCAATAAGATTGTACTTGAGACTTGAGTTGAAGATATTTTTGTATAAAGTTGGTCAAGTGAATGCTTTCCACTATGCTAAGCAGAAACTCCCTACTGACTCGTCATTTCGTGCACTGTCTTTTGTGAATAGACCCACTTGTTCAAACCAGAACTAGAACTTACACCAGGAGAATCAAATTGGAGTTGAGGCTGATTAGTTTCGAACCTCCGTGTTTGATTGTACGTCTTTAGCAGTGTCTATTTGATTGATCGTGCTGACATCCTTTTGCCAAGCTTTGCAGTATTTTAATTGTGCTTTGTACAAGGCTGTCCATCTACTAGTGAAACCAATAGTCACCAATTTGAAGTGTTCCCCAACAGCTTACCTTTGTGTTCTTCACTCTTCGTTTATGCTTGAGCCTACTTTTACCGTTTCATCATATTCAATATCATCCAAATCAATTAGATAGTACACAATGGTCGTCACCCAAATTATCAAGAATCCAAACATTGTTAGAACTCTCAAATCATGATCTATTAAGGGAATAGTTTCTGGAGCGTTGGAAGCACCAAAGATTGGTTGATGTCACCAGTTTCTAACAATATGTTGTAATCCATTTGGAAAATATATGGAAGAAAGGAAAAAAAAATAGAGTTTATACTAGAATTGAACAAAAATAACCAAACAAGTAAATATAGAGGCAATAAAACTTTAGATTGCGCAAAAAAGAACTAATATGGTGATTTCAACAATTAAAATTGAGAAGATAGAGAATTTTGAAAAAAAAAAAATTTAAATAAAGTGAAGTGAAGTGAGGTTTGTATAGAAAAAAAAATGATGGTTTAATTTTTGTTTTTATTTTTATTTTGAAATTTTGGCACTTTTGTGACCATTGCCAAATGGTCAATGAATATGATCGTTTGAGCCAAACGGTCTTGTGATCTTCTGGCAATGGCCACAAAGTGACATGCTAGTCAACTTGTGAAAAAAAATTAAGTTCAACTACTCGTGAATTGAGTCGATCGTAGATTCACCCTATTTGACAACCATTAATTGGAGAAAATAAAGTTTTGAATAGTATTTTTTAGAAGAATATGTAATTAAAAAGTAGGAAAAAAGTTTTAAATGTATATGAAGAATATTTTATTGTCTGAATGTGTAATTGAAAATGAGTATATAGAGTTTGAAAATAATGGTTATCAAAATTCATGTAGAGTGAAGGTAAATTACTAAAGCATGGTTGATTGTGCTTAAAGTGTTACTTAAAAGTAAAGAAATAAAAATAAAGCGTTTGCACATGTAATCACCGTCCTGTAGGGGTTGTGACAAAACCGTTCTCATTCTACATTTTTAGCAACGCCTTCTTCAACGTATTCATTTAGATGTGAACTTCAAATATATTTTGTCCAGTTTTTGTTGAGGACGCTATTGTTAAGAAAAATAGGGTTATTTTGTTTTATTATTTATTAAGGCTAAAATAATCTTTTCAGTTTCTTTTGTTTAGCATATATATAGTCTATTTGTATTTATGTTAAATTATTTTTTGTATTCAATTGCATTATGCAGAATCAATGAAACATTAGCCTCCTCCTCTTCTTTTTTTTTTTTTTTATTTTTTTGGATTGTTTAAAATGGTATCAGAGCTAAATTTTTTGGGACGAGACTTAATCTCAAACTGAGCTTTCGCGGATCTAACTGGTATTTTGTTTTCCTTTCTTTTACAATCTGGTTTTTCCTTTTTTTTTATTATGGCTACTGAAAGAGGCGATTTGCTTCAGTCTGTGAGTGTGAGGTTGGATGGAAAGAATTATTCGTATTGGAATTACGTGATGAGAAATTTTCTTAAGGGTCAAAAGATGTGGGGATATATTAGTGGAACTTCTATGAAACCTAGGGATGCTGGTGAGGGTTATGCTGCTTTGATAGATGTATGGGAAGCAAACAATACAAAAATTATTACTTGGATTAACAATTCTGTTCAGCATTCCATAGGTGCACAGTTGGCTAAGTATGAGACAACAAATGAGGTTTGAGATCATTTGCAAAGGTTATTCACTCAGTCAAATTTTGCAAAGCAGTATCAATTAGAGAATGACATACGAGCTCTTCAGCAGAAGAATGTGAGTATTCAGGAGTTTTATTCTGCTATGACTGATCTTTGGGATCAATTGGCTCTTACAGAATCGGCAGAATTAAAGGCATGTGGTGCCTAT